>VWYP01020303.1:741495-875824 GCA_013400435.1 Pycnonotus jocosus | reverse complement strand
TTTTTTTTTTTCCACTTTGAGAAGGGAAAGCATTCTCAGAAAGGAAAAAGAGTGCTTTCTTTCCACTCTTTCTGCCCCCTCTCCTCTCTATTCTCATTCAGTCTTCCCACGGGTCACCCCAGGTTTCCTGTGTCCCAGTGGGAATTGCAAGACAGCAGCACTGAAGTCCCAGGGCAAAGCCTCCTTGTAGCTTGCAGCTGGACACAAAAAAGCAGGGGAGGACTAACCCAAAATCTATCACTGCTCCCTGTGCTTGGGACACCCATGATCAGCCCTTAAGGCCTCAGGCTGGTGTGATATGAAACTCCTTGAAACAATTTCCCCATGCAAATTTTTATGGGGAGAATGGAGGGGTTGATATGAAAAATCACCTCATGTTAAAATTTCCTCCCTCTCAATAACAAAACGGCCTTGCTAGGAAATCCTGTAATCTAAGTACAGGCTTAGCACCATCCATCAAAGAGAGGATGTGAGCAGCACTTGTAAAAAGTAATAACCTCCATGGTGGGACAGGGCAGTGCAAAAAGAAAGTGCTGAGCAATGGCCAGGAGAATCCTTTCATCTCCCAGTGAGCTCAGTGACTGGAAATGTGAAGTTCACTTCAGTTAATAGTAGTTTTTAAATGTCTTTTAAAATTAGTCTGGATAAACAAACAGAAAGACTCAAATCCAGTTTTTCTGACTTGTAGGTTTTGGGGTTGTTTTGGGCAGCTTCATAGGTCTCAAATTCCTATGAAAATAATGAAGCGCAATTTTTAAGCAAACAGTAACCAACCAGGGCAAATGTCCATCTTTTCTTGACATGAACAATTGCCCAAAAATACAATGCTACTGCACATCTCAGTAACCAGAGAGGAAATACGTAAGACCTACATATTTTTTGCTGTGTTATTTAATCCTCTTCATTGTTGAGAAGACCCTCTAAGTCCTTACATGCAGGTAAGGTCTTCTGAATTCTTGATAACTGCATCTCTTTTAAAAACTGAGTACAAATGCCTACGTGCACAATTGCACCTAGACCCTACACATAGGGCCTAATTTATTTTAGTGCCAAACAATGCTGTGAAATACTTTGACTTAATTTTAAAGAAAAGCAAACAATGACCAGTGTTTGTGATGACACAAGCTGTGTCATAAAATGCACCCAACAAACCATTTACATTGCAAAAAGTTGCTCCAACTGTTGTTTATATTGGAAGATTAGCACATTCATATCCTCTGGCTAGCAGATAACTATCAGCTGCAATCACTCACTACCCGCTACCCATCAGCGGCAGTGAAGAAGAGGACATTCTCAAAGTTGAGGCATGCAGAAGTATTTATATTGTTTTCAATTGACAGCTTAAGCCCATTTTGGTTTGCTGGAAAAAGTATTGGTAAAAATGCAGTAAAATATCCTAAATTATGTGAGTACTGTGTAGAATGCAATCCAAAACTCATTACAAGTTTAACTGGTGTAAGTTGGCATAAATCTGCCAAATAAGGCTGACTATTTAGCATTTCTTTACATTTCTTGATGAAAAAAATGTCTGAGGTTGGTGAATTAGACCCCGTACATCTGATAGATAGGCTGTTCCCAAAGGCTCTACAAAATATTTCTACTCTCAGGCCTTTTGCTCTACTCCACCTGCACAAGATTTGCTACTGAGTCAGGGGCTAGAAGGAGCATGTCCCAGGCCATGTTGTCAAACAAGGAGATATTTTGGGTTTGTTTATTTATTAGTGCTCAAATTTTAAAGAACACCTTGTGCTTTTAACCAAACTAATACAATACAGAGGTGATGTCTTTTTATTCTCCTTTTCTTTCTAGAGGAACTATTTTATGGCTGAGGTGAAATTATTGATCTGTCAAGTCATCTGTGCTATACAGACTTACTTATGGTTATGGGCTGGGATTAATAATCCAAGTGGGTTTCTTCAGTTGCATGTTTTGTAGTATAATACACGAGAACAAAAAAATTAAAGGCTCTCTACCTAAACCCCTAATTTATAGAATGGCCAAGCCCTAAATGATATTATGAATTATCTTTTGAATATGCTACAGTGTTGTCCATGTGTAAGCTTGCTGCCGGGTCAGAATGTGAGTGGATTTAGCATGTCAATTTTTTTTAAAAAATAATATTTCAGATTTTTGTTATGCAGTTTGATTTTTTTATTTCTCAGGACAAAAATATAGGTATTTTTAAAAGTTATTTTGTAAATAACTATGGCCACTGTATGTTTGCACTTTTCATTTCTGTTTTTTTGTTTTGGGGTGGTTTTTTTTTGGGGGGGGGGGGCAGGGAGACAGAGTCCAGTAAAGAAGAAAAGTAATTTCATAAATTCTTATTCCTTTAAAATGTTAAGTGGACAATGTGTGGAGGGGAAGGATGGCACAAAAGAGGAAGTAAAGAGAGTCACGAACCAATGACCCATGGAGGCTTCCTGTTGAAGTGACATATTGAACTGATCTTAATGCCCATTTAGAAACTGGGGAAATTTGGAAATGTCTCCAGATTTCACAATTGGCTTCTGTTTTGTCACGAGACCAGCTGAGTCCTCACATCAAAACACTTTCAATCTCTCAGACTCCAGCTCAGGCCCTGAGGCCTGCGGTTGTCTCTCAGCAGAATGGGAACATTCATGGAGCACCAAGGGCCCCACTTCCAGCCTGGGACATCCATTCCAGCCTCCCGCTGCAGCGCCGGTTCCCACAGGAGCACAGAGCCCTTCGGGGAGGTGTCGGCTGTCAGGAGCCGCTTGTCAGGATAATTCATGGCCCCGGGGAAATGCGAGCCGGGCAGCAGCAGCCCGCCGCAGTCCTGGGGAGGTCAGCCACATCAAAGCCGGGATGTGCGCGGAGGAGCGGCCGCTGCTCTGGGAGCTGCCAGCGCTCCCTGTTCTGTGGAGGCCAGCGAGTGTGGGGGGATGTGTTTGAAGATCTGGGGAAAATCTGGGATCTGGAGGATCCAGGCTGGAGCTGAGGAACAAAAGAAAAGGGCTCTGAGTTAGTGAGGCTCGATGGAGATTTTGCTGAAATGGGTTGGAAGAATATATTTTGAGCGTTGCCGTTTCACTTTGCTTTTGCACTGGCACAGTGCAAATTCACTTCAACTTCTGTTTCACAGTGCAGCAGACAAGGAAGAGCAGATCCATCTTCTCAGCTCAAAAACGCTATTTCAGGGGTCCAGGCTTTGTCCTTCAGGATGTGTGGTTTTTTTCTAAGACCATATATCCTTCCCACTCCTTGAATTCAGAGAATTTGGGAGTGAAAACAACTTACTGAACTTTATTTTCCCACTTCTGTTTTTAAAACCTAATCACAAGTTTGCCAGGTGTGTGGAAAAAACCAAGTTTTACTAAAGCATCTGTGTGGTGAGACAGGGAATGGACAGGCCTGGAGCTGTCAGGGGAGAGAGCACAGGTGGGACAGACTGGAGATCACTGGGATGGATGAGATAGGGCATGACCAGAAAAAAATGAAATTTGCAGATTTTAGTTTATTTCAAGTTGTTAAAGTTGTTGATGTTCAGTTCATTGTTGAATTATGTCTGGAAAAGTGATACCTTTTCTTTCTGTTACATTCAAATGTATATACAAACTCTATACAAAATATTTATCTATATATACCTACACACACATACATATATATATATATATATATCTATATATCAACAGGGAAGGAGATATATGAAAATGTTCCACTGCTGCTGAGTGAGTAAACAACCGAAGATGTCCCTTTGTCTAGGAGACTGCTCAGGCAAGGTGTGAAAAAAGTAAAAAGTGAAGATGAAATGGGATAGAATTTTTTAAAAAGGCAAAAACCAGGGTAAATACAGTTCAGAGCATTAAACTGGATTTTGCATTTGATTTATATGGCAGACATGATTTATTTTAAGCTATGTTGTTGTATGGTCTTTGGAATATATTTGTCAGCTCATTATGTCTACAGGCAGTTTTGTAAGACCAGCTACGGCTTTGAATAGGTGGTAAACATAACTCGCTTTATACTCCCTACTGCACAGCTGACTGCAGCACTTTGAGAGGTGAACACTCAGCCTGGATCACATCACAGGAAAAGACTTCTGGATCTTCCCGCCTGTATTCCCCTCTGCTGGAGTTCCCTAGGATTCCACATCCTCCTTTTCCTCACCTTTGCTGTACTTTTTGAGTGCTCTCAAGTTAATCTGAAACAAGTTCCCCTGGGACAGGCAACTTAAGATGGGTTTGCCTGGCTCTGCAGTGGCTAAAATGTGCCCAGGACATAATTGCTCTGTAAGCAGGCAACACAAGAAGGGTACATGTGCTCAGTCCAGGTTTTTGATCTGGAACATACTGTAAAAAGGACATAGTGTGATGACATTTATCAGCACTGGCCATCTAGTTAACAACCCTTTGAAATGAACAGGCAAATAACACCTCAAGCCTATTGTTTTAAGTAAAGTTGAAACAAACCTATTAACTTGTCCCACTTGCTCTGTCTTTGCTTCAAGATAGCCCTAGCCAGGAGATTTTTGCTAAAATCTGATTATCTAACTGACAAGTTAGCCCCCCAGAGGCTACACTGGATGGCTCACATGGCACTGTCCAACTGTGAAAAGGTCTTGCCCATTTTGCCAGATGTGAAAGAGCAGATAGGGTTCCACAGTGAATTAAATTGCATAAGGAAGCCAAGTGGTATTTACACCTTTTCCTTAAGTTCTGATGTCAAAAAGATCTCTGTGGATATCATTGCTGAAAGACAACAGGGAGTACTCCAATTGAATGTCCATGAGAGCAAAATTGATCAATAAGGTCTTCTCAGTAGGCTAAGGGGTAAGGCAAGTGGTAGTATGTTATGCATATGTTATGCAAGTTAGGATTTCTGGCTGTACCTGTTGTTGCTGTTAGTCCATGGGACTGTCGTTCTCACAAATTTCACACATATTAAGCTTGATTAAAAACAACCAAAGGAGTATTTAACACTCAAAGAATCCTTTCATTATGGAGAACACTGAGATGCTTGTTACATTTACACTTAATGAAGTGCATAAAAGACAGTTGCTAAAATATGCTGCACTCTGGCATGTAGCTCAGCTAACAGAATTTGGGAAGGGATTTTGAAACCTGCTCTCAACACCAAATCTAAAAAAAGAGCAGCATTTCTGAAAATACCAATCATATCTTGACAAAAGTGTGAGAGGACCAAGTGGGATACAAATAGCCAAGTAGGTAGAAAATGCCCACGTAGAAATTCTGTATACCTTGGCAAAAATTCTGTCAACTGTCTAATCTCTTCCAGCAGAGAAGTGGAAGTTTCCACCCTGAACTCAAATGTTGTTACAAGGAGGTAAAAGAGCAAATGAAGGAATGAATTGCTCATAGTAAGCCACTCACTAAAAAATAGCAAACAGATAAGACAGAAATATCACAAAGCAGTACATGCTGCATATACCAACAAGTGGTAGCAGAAGGATAATTAGCACTTCAAAGAATTTTTATTAAGACAAGTAAAATAAAAAATAATAGTCTTTCCTCAGGCAAAATGCACATTTAGACCTGTAGGTGCAGGCAGAGATCACTGCCTCTTCCACTATATGTATGGGCTTAGAACCTCACAAGACTAGACCCGTAGCTATGCAACACTGGACCAGAAATGTGTAGCAGTTTCACATGGAGCTACACTGGGAATAGCCTGCTTCTGAATGGAATACTAGTAAATTTTTGAGACCGAAATTTATGAAGTGTGTGGGTGGTGGTATGTGTCAATTAGGTAATTCCCATTATCCTAATGTCCCTGCTGACTTAGAATATACACATCTTGAAGTTATTATGTCCTGTGTCAAGGAAAGAAAATTAAGGGAATCTTCTTCCAGCTTACAGATAGGACTGATTCAAGGTTTAAGAACAGCAAAGACTCAAATTTTCATCATTGCACAGTACATTCAGATAGAGGATGTAAAGTGCTCTGAACCACTCCAGAACATGTTGTTAGCAAACACCTGCTTTCAGTTCTGGCAGATCCAACAAGTGAAGTAAGATAGACTTGTCAGGGAGAAGAGGAGAAATGAAAGATTTGATTGCCACAATAAATTTAGAAGGAAAGATTAAATTTGATTGGGATTTGAGAGAACAGATTGAGAAAGCCTCAAACTCATTATTCACCTCCATATTTTTTGATATGGTTGTGGTGCTTGTGTTTGCCTGAATACTGGGGATGACTCTGGGAATGACTTCAGGGCAAGGAGCAGGGGGCACAGTTGATAGGAATGAAGGTAGTTCAGCCTCATGTCCCTTCTGTTGACTCCTACCCAATACTGACAGTCTGGTCTAAAAGGAAAGACTGCTGAAAAAGCTATTTATGCCAGTGAGCATGGCCTTGAGTATTCACTGAGTTAACACAAAACCTTTCATGGAGCAGCAGGAAATCTCTGGGACATGGAAGCCTCTGGTGGATTGGAGGCTGACACCATGAAAAGGAAGGCAGGAGAAAGGCAAGGAGGATAGAAAACAGTAAGTGACAAAGTTAGCTAACATGTCTTTTCTGGGAACAAATACAGTCAAACTGCAACAGCAGAGAGAGCAGAAGACAGGGAAGCGGTAGGCATCAATTTCTCATTTTGATTAAACTTTCAAGACATTTCACAGGACCATGTCTTGAGCAAGGACCTATGATCAAAAGGAACCACTGTAAGTTAAATGGTTGGTGAAAATATATAGATAAGAATTATATGATACCTGGTTGAAAAAAGAGATTGCATTTCAAAGAGGATGTCTCAGTAGGGATACAATCAAGATCTGCCTAGAATCTGTTTTATATTTGTGGCATTTGGGCATCAGTCAAATGGTGATTGAAATTGTATTCAAACTCTAGAACGTCATAATAGTGCCACAACCTAACCTATGTAACTGGCCATTATTCAACATTGAATGATGCTAGTTGACACATCCTTGTAACACTTCACACAGTTTTATAAAATGGTCTTGAAATCTTAGAATTCCATTGGAGGAAATCTGGTTTCATTGACTGCTTATATGTACAGAATTTATATAAAATTAACAAACATACTCAGAACTGTAAGTGGAAAACAATTTCTGAGGACTCATATTTTTAACAGAGGTATGTTAAATGGGAATGCATTTCACTGGGCTTCAGAGTTCCTTAAATTGAGAAGTTCCTACCTTTCTGCTAAATATTAAAGAACATTTGTGTTGAATTTAACACAAAGAAATTCAACAGTGACCTTATAGCCATTAGAGTTGGGAAAAAACTCTCCAGATCTCTTCAGTTTGCAATTAACTCATGGGTGGAAGGTACAAACAAAAGTGCATAAGTTACAAGCTCAGCTCTGCTTCTGGTCTCTTCTTTTAACTCGTCTCCTCTGGAAACAACCATGAGGACTCTCAGAGTTGTGGGTTGGAACCTACTTTTCCAGAGTATTCTGCTCCTACATAGGTAATGTAAGACTGCTCCATCTGGCATTCTAGCTTTTGTATGTTCCTGTTTGCAATAAGTTGAGGCTTGTCTGAATTTTACTGTCTGAATTTTACTGTGTGAATATAATAATAATAGGACAATCCATGGAGGAAGCCTCTTCTACTCTTGAACAGACTTACTGTGGTGTAAGAATGGCTTTTTTGGCTTTAATTCCAAATAACATAGGCTTAAAAGAAAAAAATTAAAACAGGTGTGCCTGAATAAACTCTCAAGAGTTTCATTGATCTATTTGATTAAAATAAATGACTTAACATATACTAAATAAACTGACATGTGCAGACAAGGTTTTTAAAATATGCAGCCCCTCCCTCTCAGAAGTTTGGCAGCAGCAGGACAGGATGATGCCAGCTGGATTACAGTCTACTTGTATCAGGGCAAAGACAGACAGTGCTTTCTGATGGAGCTGTAACTCTTGAAGAAGTAAATAATCCTGGCTGTTGGCTGCTGCTGTTGCCTCCACATTTGGGGTCATAAAAAGGACTGAGATTGATATCTGCCTGGATAATGCTATTCAAATATTTTACCTGAATAAGCATTGATGAGCATGGTTTGCATTAACCTGGCTGACCTAGTACTGAAGAAGGTGAGGATGCAAAGCATAAAATCTCTGTGGCAACAGGTATAAAGGTGGGAGCATCTCGCCTCCTCATCTATTTCTAAATCAATATGGACTATTTCTCATCAGTCTAGATGCAAGTCTTCTAAAGCACAGTATTCCTGGGCAAGTTATTTTAGTAGTTTACCTCGTACAAATAGGTAAAAGCTGCTCTGCTAGGATACAGTCCTGCAGCATAGCATGCTGTGCAGCCTGAATGGATCTAAGGAATGATCCATTAGCTCCTTTTCTGCTTTTCTTAGAAAAATATGTGTCCCTGCATCATGATGGCTTGTTCTGCCTGTGGTCAAGAAAACAAATCAAGATCAAATTATTTAATATGAACTAAACTTGAGCAAATTGCATGATCTTTTTAAACTTCTGTTAATGCCAAGAGATTAAATGTAGGTGAATCAAACCAAAGGCTTTTCCCAACTATTTTAGATGCAGAAGTACATAATAAATGTACAAAACAGAGGCATCACTTTACCAATACTGGAAATGTGGCCTTATCTCCCTCGGAAAACATCTGTTTGTTGTTATGCAGCTGTGTTTTGGGAAAAGCAACGTTTAGAGCAGAGAAATACCAGTTCCATTCAAGCTTCAGGAGCAATTCAATTAAAACAAGTGTTAACTACTGGAATTTATGAAGTGTTTCCTGCTTAATCTTACGAAACATGTGTAATTGCTATGGGTGGTTGAGAGCTTTTTACCTGCCTGGCTCTGCTAATTTAAATAGAGAAGTAACAAATTAGGTTTGAGGAAGTTGCTGGAAAACAAAAGGATACAGGTGTCCTGTGCAATGATGCTGAGTTTCCTGGGGCTTTGCTTATTAGTGCATAGGGTATCACCCAAAATTCACAGAAAGAAACTCACAAGGCTTTTTGTTTTATTTCAACACTGGGTTGATCAGAAAACTTCCCACAGTTCTTGGCAAGCTGAAGTCAATGCCAGATATATTTCCAAATTACTTGTTCACTGATTAGTTGCTTAAAAAAAGCAAACCAAACAAAGGGTATGGAGTGATCTATCATGAGTGCAGAACACACTTGCAGAGACCACCACTCTCCCCAACATTTACCAACATGCTACAGCAATGTATTACTGAGGAGTGCATTTCTGCTGACAGATTCTTTCCACCACAATTACAGAGAGAATAATGGCTGAGGAAAAACACCCATATGTCCCCATTAACTTTGCAATCTGTCTAATCTATGTACTTACAAAGCCCTCATCACATCTCAGATATTATAGTGATAACAGGGGAGATTAGACAGCCTTCAAAGCTGCAAGAGAAATGTGAATGTTGATTCCCAGCCATGATTAATTTGGCCAGAACCTCACACTCCTTTAATTTAATTAAGAACATACGTGGCAATCAGAGCAATGACAAAGCAAGAGAGGGACCAAGCTGGCAGCTGGGTTCAACACAAGCTCACCAACAGGTAAAGAAACCCATGTGAGATCTGTCAGGCTGCCCTGGGAGTACACCCTGCTGAGGGTGGGCAGGTGATTCCTTCTCCATGGGATGAATGCAATTGATTACAGCATGTGTTTTAGAACTGGGACTGTGTTAAGCCAAATGACCATCAAATAATTAATTACTAGAATTAAACACTAATAATTATAAAAAATGAAATTAATGGATCTGGCAGCTGCCTGTGATCATGCTGTCATCTTGCAGTATGTATTAAATAGTCTGTCAGGAAAAGAGTAAACTGCTTCCAATGGGCCAAGAGTGAAGGCCATGCACAGTGACAGCTGCACCCAGCTCAAGGCACTGTAGGTTCACACTCTTTTCACCCTATGGTAACACATTGATATGCCAATGCTAGCAGGCAGAGCAGCCACAGTATCGCTCATCTGTCCACAAATGGATGTGCTATGCAGTGAGTTAGCTTATATACAGCTTTTTATACTTTTTTCAGTGATGAAATTCCTCTTCTCCCTCCTCTGCTGCCAGGACCAGATGTCACACTTGCAGACCCAGCTTCTGTGGTTCATGGCTAATATGGGTTTACTGCCTGTACAGCATGTCCTGTTCTACCACGGGTGCAATATACATGCAGCCTATGCATCTGTCATGCTGGGGCTGCCTCAGAGGGCCATAATGCAGCCAACAGCCTGCTTCTTGCTCAGCCTGAGCAAAGTGGGTGCTGGCAGTGAGAGGCAGGAATTTTGGTTCTGGCGTGTGCAAAGCCCGTGCAGAGACAGCGCATGTCCAGAGGCACACCTGCCACTACCTCAGCTTCATTTGCTTTGCAGAATCCTCAGCATCTCCTCCAGTGCCTGCAGGAGGGCAACGCTGTATCCTACACTTGTGATCATGTGAGCACATTTTGGTCACACTTCTAGTGTGCAAGAGGTAAACTGTCTTAAAGTCCTACCTAAAAAAATACAGAGAAGAGGAGGTGTTACTAAATCAAATCCGAATTGCCCTTATTCTGAAAACAAATCCTTAATGGAGTCTTCCAACAGTTCAAATAACCAGGCTGAAATTTTGGTAATTCACAATTCACTTCACAAGTCCCAGGTGTCTTTGTGTACACATGGCACAGGCCCCTTCCTTACCTAGAAAGCAGTCCTGAGGAGTTTAAGGTACATACACATCTAAAAGCTTTGAATAGCCTAGGGCATGAATTTACACTGCCTTAATTATCATACATTATTTGTCCATATTTCCTCTCATGCCCTGTGGCCAACGCAATATAACTAATGACTCTGACACCGCAGGCTTAAGCTACCTCATGCTTACTGCAGAGCAAGGACTTGCCCAGGGCAGACCTCATGGACAGAAAGTGCTGTAAATTCACTTATCTTGCGGTAAGTCATGTGAGACTGATCTGGCATAGGTTGACAAAAAAGTGTCATGTTTTTCTGCCAGTTTGATTAAATCAATTTATTACCACAATTTAAGTAAAGTTTTCTTTGTACAAGCTAGTAAACAGAAGTTTCAATTTTACAGTTGTGAGTATAATTTCCCAAGAAAGATAAATCAAACCAAACCAAATATAATAACACTTAGACTACAACAAGTAAAATCACAAAGATTTTGGTTACATTACCCTTTCTTGTGTAGACAAGGCTTTCAGAGTGCATATGTTTTTACACATTTGACCAAATCTGAGCATCTACAAAAGTCAGCATTTAGGGGAAGGCTGTGTAAACTGTGGGATAGACTCTTCTGTTGGGTTGTTTTTTTTATTTCAGAGCTGTCCCTCCTTTGAGCAAAATGTTGGACTAGATGATCTCCTGAGACCCCTCCAACCTGAATTAAACTATGAGCCATGATCTGAGCTGGCCACTGAGCCTTCTTCCATAGGCAGTGAACAGCAACAGGCATTTGTAGGGAATGAGGTCTATTTCTCTACAGTATAAGCATGAAATAAGCATTTTATGGACTGTGCAATGCTGCTTTTATATCTCTGTTATCAAATGTTTCCTTTTCTGAAGGAGGAGCCTTCTTCTATGATCTTCACAGACTTTCTCTTTTGACACTGAGCTATCTTCTATTATATCTCACAGTGCTGTCATGATTATCCAGGTATTATAGATGGTGCAGAATCCAGGTCAGGACCAACTCTTATGGAAGGAAATGAAGAATGAGTGCAGACAGAATTCTCTGGTATCAGCAGCATCAACTCACTGGATGGGTTCAGCCTATAAGCTACATTGATTAGAAAGAATCAGTATGGAAAACTTGAGAACAATTTTGAGGAGCAGATACAGGCTGCAATCTCATAATTAATTTAGAGCAAGCTGCACACTTGATCTATTTTTAGCCACATTCATCTCAGTTCACACCTCGTGACTAAGTGTTCCATGTAGCGGTATGTCCCCAAAGTGCTGTAGGGTCAAGACATAGAAAGAAATGCTACTTTTACTCATAAAGACTATGAAATAAATAATTATATGGGCAGAGGAACGTACAAAATCTAATTCCCTGTCATTCACTTGCTAGTTGTCACTCTTTCACATGCTCTTTCTGTGGGTTTTGTAATTTCTAATAATGTGTCTGATAATGTCAGATTCCCAGACTTTACTCCCTTGGGTTATATAAAGCAGCATGGATCATGAGCAAGCTCTTAATTCTTTCTGTTCTCACTGATACTTGTGAGAAGCAGCCAAAAGGAGGTCCTGTCATAATCATATAATTTCTACAGAGTGTGTCCAAAACTGAAGTTCTAGAAGACAGTCAGCTCAGCAGGGATGCTGTAAAAAAAGCAATGGCAGTATTACTCCAATGGGTCCTAGACCCCAATTAGTGTTTTTTCTTGCTTCCTGCACATGACCAAAGGACTTAGAAAATGTGCGGAAAAAAGAGAAGGTGTGCAAACTGCAGAACTAAATGACACGTAAGGATCTCTTAAGAGAATAAGATCCCACATGATGTCTGGTAAAGCAGTGAGCTGACCTGCCTTTTGCTTCTCAGTGGGGTAGTGATAGCTTATATTAAACCTAGTAACAAACAAACAAACAAACAAACAAACAAAAAAAAAGCCAGGGACTCTTTTCAATCTGATGGTCATCATCTGATGACAGGGATCACACCTGAACTCCACAATCTCCCAGACAAGGTTATTTCCTGTTCCATGTATCAATCCTACCTGTGTCCAGAATTTTCTGGGGTGGGACTCTCTGGCCTGTGACAAAAACATGCCACAGATTGTATTTACACTTGAACAGTAGAGAATTATCATGAACCAAAGCTCAGAAATACAGCCTGGATCTCTCCTTTATTTAGTAGCAATGTAAGTACAAGGTTATTTTCCTCTAGGAAGTTTGGTAACTTATAGAAATCTTGTTGTTATTTTAGGAGAATAGGTTGGATTTATTTGGCCAAGACAAATATTATAGAAAGTATACTGCTTATTCTAAAAATTATAACATACTTCTTCCATAGCTGGAAGAAGTAGGAACGATTTGTGGCACACATCCATCCATCCGTCCATCCATCCATCCATCCATCCATCCATAACAAAGCTGAAGCAGCAAATTTAGACTAAATAAAAGTTGAGGGGAAAATGTACTTTGTTTAAGATAATTGTGTTAACTCCAGAGACAAGTGGCATTTGCAACAAAGCTTCAGTAATACCAAATTTCATCAACAACTTTCAGTAGTTTTGTCTCCTCTTAAGAAAAAAATTCAGAGCAAATTTTTTAACAGACAGATTCACAACAGCTTGTGCATCAGGACATGTTTGGCAGTATGTGTCTGACAGGATTTTTTCTGCCTCCTATAAAAATTCTGCTAAATATTCATGCATTTCCCATTGAAAGAAACCTGATTCTTAGCCAAAATGAAGCTTATTAGCAGACAGAAGAGGAGGGGTCTTTCCTCCCTGCTGAACCTCTGATCATTGTAGGTTTTTGTATCACACCTGGTCTCTGCAAACAGATGCTCTCAAACCCAAATTAGTCTACTATGGAAATGATTTATAACTTGAGATATTGCCAATTCATGGCATTATTTGGAAAGGTTGTTTTTAAACTTTTATGTAGAATTCATAATTTGTGAGACTTTTTTCAGCACCATCTGTCCATCAGAGGTGACTAAAAAAATCTTTGTTCAAAACAGACCGTGAATATTTCTTTTAATGTGCTTTCTTCTTTTCACAGAGATCTCAAAAATATATTTGCTATTAATGAAACTCAGGAAATGTTATTAAAAATCTTAATTTGTTTGAGAACACTTTCAATAAGAACTGTTTCATACTCTACTTTTCTGCTGAAACCTTTTCCTAAACAGCCACAAACATGTTGAGGAGAGTGACCCAGTCACAGGAAGGGCTCTGATTTTTTGGGTACTCAGTACCAGCTGCTGCTGAGCTATTTGTGCCTGGGGTCAGAATGGATGTGTTTGGAGCAGAGATGGAATGAGCCTCCATGCGGGTGAGAGCTGTCAGCACCTGCTTCAGAAAGGATGACAGGAGAGTTCATATCTCTACCCCAATGTCTTGCTTACAGTAGGGGCAGCTCCAAGGTCAGACTGGGCATCTCAGGACTTTACCTAGATTAGTCTCCCTCAGGGTGAAAGGAGGATGCACTGTCCTGGCAACCTGCTTAGATGTCTTCATGGGGAAGATGTCCCTCTTCATATCCAGGCCAAACCCTGAACCTTGAACCTCTCCCCTTTCAACTTCCCTCTTTTGTCATCAAACAAAGCAGCACTGTGAAGAGCCTGGAACCATTTTCTTGAAAACCTCCCTATAGGTATTGGATGTGACATTAGAGTCCTCCTGCCAAAGCCATCCCCTGTCCAGCCCAACCAGCCCAGGTGTCTCAGACCCTCCACTCCAGCCCAAGCCAACCTGGACTGAACTTGCTGCAGCTTTTCGGTGATGTCTCTGTACTAGGGAACTCAACTCGGGGCACAGTACACAGATGTAGGGTAACAAGCACTGAGGGCTGGGAAAGCTGTCTCCTGTAACTGACTTGTGGCAAGCCTGTGTGAGGTTTCACTTTGCCCCCTGCGTCCCTGCAGCAGTGGCTGCTGCCCATAACCTTCAGTGACAGAAAATACACAGCTGCACTTCAGCTGTGCCAGGGCAAAGGGGGCTTGACAAACAGCAGTAATGAGGAACAAGAGAAGACCATGGACCTGTCCTCTCTGCTTCCCAGGCTATGGAGAGTGATAATTGGACACGAGGGCTGGAAAACATCGGCTCCTATGTAAAGTACTAAAGTGCTTTGGCCATAAACTTCAAAGTGCTTCCCAAAAGGAAGTTGGATTGCTGTTCCTGTTTTGTAAATCAGGAAGCTGAGGAAGAAGGGAAGGAAGTGCTTTGACTGAATTGATCTAGCAGCTGCTGGCAGAGATTCTGAGTGCTGTCTATGCACTGGGCTGCCTCAGAGCAGGGACCAGCCCCGGCCGCCTCAGGCACACACTACACTCCATGGGCTCTCCATGGCAAACTCGCTCTTGGAAATCAGGCTGGTGACATGAGAACAACAAACTCTGCAGATCTGTGGCTTCAAAGTACAAGTGCTGGTGAGAAATATCATGAATTAGTCATAATCTTATCAAAAATATTTTATTTATGAAAGTAACAATTATACTATACAACCTATATTGGAAATACATTGAATAATTGCTAGAATAAATACAGGCAATTAATTCAATCTTTTTATAGAATGAGAAGATTTATTTGACATTTGAATGTTAACCCAAGCTTTAACTTACATCATAAATAGTTAAAAGGCATAGTCAAGTTTTTTTGATTTTTACGGTTTCTCTTGCTTTCTTTTAATACTGTTCTATTTTGTAATCAACATGAATCAACTCTCCAATCATTAACACAATATTAGTATGACTTTCAAGCAATCATGTACCTCAAGATAATCAGACAATAAGGTAGTGTGTGTGCAGTTCACTCTACAGCAGAATCTATTCATGTCTGCATAAAAAAGAGAAGCTGAAAATGCTTCTAAGTTCTTTAAGCATCATATGCTGATTTCTGCTTTACCACAGTGCTTTTAATACCAGAATCTAAAAAGGGCAGCTGGTCTTTCTGTTGCTCTTTATAAAGTATATTAGGGCTCAATGCCACATTCCTTTGGCTGGTGAAGGACTGCAGAATTTAGTCCTGAATATTATTTCTCAAAACCATGGTCCAAAATAAATGTCCAAGACTGATTATTAGGCACCAAGGAAGTGATGCATTGCTAAGGCTTGATGTTTTCTGATAAAAAGAAATTGGCTTCTTTTCTGGTAGATATGCTGTAGTTAAAAACAAACTATCGGGCTCAGTACTGGGGTCTATATTACAGTGGATGTCAGAGAAAGTGATGTGTTTATTTTCTGTAAACTGTATGAAGGGCTCTATGGAAATTTTATAGTACAACACACACATTTTGAAAGGGTTGATTAGTTTTTCCTGGTTTTTTTTTTTTTTTTTAATAAAAATCCTGAACTATTTGCTTGGTACTAGCAGATTATGAACAACTATGACCACCAGTGAATTCAATAGCAGTTTCAGGTGCCCAATATTTTTCCAGATCAGAAGTTTTTGACTGCTCAGGTCCCATATAAAATCAGTGGGAGGCTTTCCATTGCAATGTCTTTTCCAGTGGCATGGAGGCCTGCCCTACCTTATGGTTTATTGTGCATGCCAGGGATATTAATTTCTCAGCAGAGAAGCAAATTTCCCTTTTAAAATGTTATCAAAACAAAAACCCCAAATTGCACATATCTACCCTTTTGGCCTTTTTTTAATGCACAAATATGCTTGTATGCAAAACCTGACGCTTTTGGGCCTTTCCTAATAAATGTCTTAAAAGAGCACATTTAAATGCTTTTTCACAGAAATAACCATTCATTAGTTGCAAAAATGCAGAGAGACTTTTTATTCTTTCTGTTGTGAACAATATCATTTCAGCAGAAATGTATGAATTTTTTTGTCCCCAAATATATTTTAAAAGGTGAAAGAACAAAATGTCGGGGAGGCAGCTTTTTTGGCAGATAGTAAAATATAAAATATGTGATTTAAAAAAAAGTTGGCTTAAAAGTACACACACACAAATAATACAATAATATAAAAATACAGCTCAGCCAATGGCCTCTTAAAATTTACCTTTGGCATTACATTTGGCAGCCTAAAACAAAAGACCCTTCCTATAAACAGAACTATAAAAAAGAGAAGTTCATAAATTAGGTTGCAAGGGGTTATAAGGTCCTTTTGATTCTCCAAACTCCCTTTCTTTCTGTCCACACACATAAGCATGACCAGTGAGGTATATAGAATGTAACACTGTCAGGCATATGCACAATAAAAAAGTGCATAAACATAGAAGTTCTCCCCTTTTCTTGTGAACAGGTCGTAACTGTGTGGTTTGTGTCCTTCCCCCCTTAGAAACAAAAAAAAATCTGGTGGGGTTTTTTTGTTGGTTTGTTTTGTTTTTCTCTTTTTTTCTTCTTTTTTTTTTTCTCCTTACTTTGGCAGGATGAAAATGAACCCAGAGGAATATAAGTGTCCTATTCCCAGCAGCAGTGATCCATTTCCCTTGGCAACATATGTCTGATGCCACAGATACTACAAGGTCGTTGGGTTGCTTTACAGCTCTGGGTATCTTCCCACGGAAGCATCATACGTCTAGCACCATGTCGTAGTGTTGTTGCTCTTTCTTCCGCCTGCCACATTTGTTGATAAGAACCATGTACAAAGTCAAAAGCAAAACCCAGTAACATGCATAGAGTATTGTGCCAATGATGAGAACTGTCTGTTTTGACTCAGAAAATGGCTTTTTTGATTCCTTGTAAATAGTGAAAATTACGCCACCTAGGAGGATTGTAAACCAAATGGAGACTGGAATGAGTCCTATAAAATTAACTACAATGGTTTTCCTTCCTGACGTGCCCCACCCTGCTTTGTTTATCGTGGCAATTGCAAACATCTTTGCTGGCAGTAAACTTGACATATACAACACTGAGTAGAGTGACATGAAAACCATGACAATGTTGCCCCTAAGGAAGCTGGCAAAGGAAGACTTTATCAGGCCAACTAACTGAACTGTCAACAGGAAGAGGAGAATGTTCCAGATTTTTCCCCTGTAGAAGAGCTGAATGACTGTGGCAATAAGGAAGAAAGGAAAGAATCCAGTGATTACAGCTTCATAGGTCATCCACAAATGGTGCTTGTGGAACCACATGGCATTATAAAGCCACTCTCTAAAGTAGGATTTACTCCAGCGGGTCTGCTGATTCAGCCACCTGAGATACTCTATCGGTGTTTCCGTAAGGCACTTGGATCTAGCTGTGTATTTTGTTGCATAGCCCAGACTTAGCACTCTGTTAGTTAGATGCCTGTCATCTCCAAAGCTGCACTGGGAGCCCATGAACTCTTGGTTGTACCAATCTTCCACAAATTCATGGAGTAAAGAGTTTCTGTACATTCCCAGAGGTCCACTGATGCACTGCACACAGCCGAAGTAGGACTGACAGGCTCTTTCGATGTTAAATGCCATCCAGTATCTCACGCTGCTCAGAAAGGAAATCCAGGAATCATATTTGTTCAAAATCTGCAAAATAAAAAAAAAGTTTTTATTTTAGACGAGCTCTTAAAGCAGAAAATGTGCACATTGGGTCAATAAGGAATTTGCTGAGACTAGAGCACCATCAGATGAAATGTGGTGGGAACCACACTCCTGTTTCCAACTCATGGCAAATCTGGGAGCTATGCAAACATTTCAGCCAGGACATTGACAGGAAGGGTGAGATGAAACCTTCAAATGTCTGTTTCATCAAGAGGTTCATTTTTTCCTTGCAACCTTTCCTATTCTCTACCAAGAAATTTCCTTATTTTCTGTGTCATTCTTCCTTCCCTTTTGCCCCTGTTAAAGACCTGTTGGATTTAGACTTTCCCAAGAGGAGCTGGTGAGTTCATGGCCTCCTGCTGCTTTTCTGCCCATGCACATCTTTGGGACTCACAGGGCTCCTTCCAGCCCTCCCAAAACAATTCTGGAGCATGAGAAAAGCTGAGCACATGGTCTTTGCCCTACATTCTTGGTATCATAATGCTGACCCTAGAGATTTAACCTTTAACTGTGTCCACATATCCAGCATTAGGTTCTCTGAAGAACAGCCTGTTCTGTCTCTGCAATATCAGCCTGTTACCTTGTCCCAAGATATATGGTGGTACTCCAGTAGAGTCTTCCTCAGGCCCACATAAATGTCTGTCTTTCTCTTCTGCACAACCCAACTGCACAAGCAGTCTGAACACCCAGTGGATGTATGAGTGCATGCAGATGCGCAAGCCTGTGGCTTCACATCCAGGTTCTCAACACACACCTTGTGCCAGAGGATGTGACAAGTGTGTGGATCTTTGGCCTTCTACTACTATAAAGCATTGCCCTGTAACTAGAAAAAATAGTCTTTTGCTCTAATGGTCCTAATTTCTGTCAGTTTTAATTCCAAGACATATTAGAAGCATCAGGGCTTGGGGATAGGCTCAAGCCTGGCTCAAATGTATTTGTTGTATGCTGGAAAATGAACCAGGGGTAAAAAAAAAAAAAAGCCCAGAGCCTTTTTCTGTCACCTTTCCTCACAGAAGACACACATCCTTCCCAAAGCTGATGCTTATGAACCTTCACTGTCACAGCTGAACCTGTGCTCACACATGCCTGGAATTTCACATACCTAAACTGTGTACGCCTGGTTCATGGTCAATCTAGAGCTCCAAAGCTATTCAGGTTTCTGCAGGAATCCTAATTTCTGGAGTTATGAGCCACATGCCTGCAACACCTCTGGGTGACTACCTGGGCATTCATCAGCAAGTTCTTGCTCATTTACATGGCTCTTTCTCCTCTATCTCACATAAAAAGCCCAGCTGAGTATGGAGGACTGATCTTAAGGCCAATTGAAATATTCATACACATTTCTCTTTATAAATTGCAGTGAAAGTAGTTGTGTCAAAAGGACCCAACAGCCTTTTGCTGTAGTAATCTGCCAAACTCAGTGATGCTGAAAATCCTAACACACATGGAGCTGGTCTTGGAAGTTTTCTATTGCCCTGCCTGAAAGAGATGGGAGACCCAACAACACACAGAGTACACAGCGTTTCAAAATTACTTTTATTTCTAACCATTTTGGCTGCCAGTAGTAATATAATTGAAGTGCCTGAGATTGCTGGACTTAATTCCCTGCTCCCCTATAGCTTTTCTTTTGTATCTTGAGCAAGCAGCTATACCCAGAGACTCAAAGATGCCACAACAGTCCTGACAATGCCAGTGCCCCCCTTTTCACATATAGGGAGCAGAATATTATTTTTTTTCTTGCTATGGATATTAAAACCATACAGTGCTCACATCCAAGAAGAGTTTCCTTTCAATGGACAAGAAGGTTAAGGTATAATAAGAGCATCTATAATGGCATCATATATTATATATAAGCATATAGTATATACATATAAATTATATTTAATGTTATTTCAGACAGAGAAATCTGTTGGAATGCAAATAGTTGCTGAAACACTTCTATTAATCTGAAAATTGTTGTACTCACCTGCACATCGCCTCCAACTCCTCCAACCATTGGATCTTCTTCTAAAACTTTTACCATCTCCACTGATGAGGCTGGATCAAGCATTGTATCTGAATCACAGACCTACAAGTAAGAAAAAACAAGAACAAAAATGGGTTAAGGAGTACACTACAGAAGAAAATAAAAATCATGCAAGTGATTCTAATGACTCTAAATGCATATTCTCTTGAATGCAATTAAATCTGACTTTGAAGTCTGCACTGATATTTCTGTTAAAGGTCACTTGTACCAGGCAGTAAGGTATAGTGCTGCACAAAACACAGAGCTTGTTAAGGCTGTGCACACAAATAATCCTCTGTAGCAGCTCCATTTGTTTTACTGGCACACTGGACTGGCTTTCTTGAGTAAGATATGGGGCACTGCAGAGTAAGATGGTGTTTGTGGGCATGCAGCATATTCCAGTTGTGCTCTGACATAGAATTTCCCTGCACCAGCTGCATGGTTGGAGCACTCTGGTCAGATGTTTCCTGGTGCCATATGAGGGAAGGAGTGAGGAGTTAAATCCCAGGCACTTGTTATTAAAAAGAAAAAAAGTCAAGTAGGAGTCTGGGAAGAAACCTAATTCACTCACAGAAGGCTTTAGCAATTCATGTAAAATATGTATCTCATATTTCAGAACAAACTCATTTTTAATTTTAGATGCATGATGTGTTATTAGTAGTGCAGGAATTTGACATCTGATGTAGAGAAATTATTTGCTATTTTCCTCTGGCATTCTTATTAAAAAATATGTAAGGCCAGAAGGCGTGAGTCCCAAAGTTCAGTACTCCAAAAGACCAAGGCAGAAGTAGATGACACAAGGCATTTCAGCTACACAAACACTCCTAGCCAACTAAACACTGTGTACATTAGGAAATTGGCTTTCCCCTGGAGAGTAGGAGGAGGGCTCAGACAGCCTGGCTGGTCTGTGAGACAGCTGGCATGGCTTTCGTTTGCTCTGAGGAGAATGACTTGTGCTGCAGCCTGTTTAAAACAAGAGGGAGTCTCCTTGTTGCAGTTGCTGCAGCTGAAATAACTGGCCACATCGTGTGTGAACTCATTTCACAGACACCCAGGAACTGGAGCAGAGACTGTCCCAGAAACACGCCTCTGACCAGCTGAATGCCACACTATAAATTCCCATACTGCCTCCAGTTTGTCCTCATATTGCATTTCTGTGGCTTCAGACAGGGTCAGTAGGAGCAAGTCAGTAGCTCCAAATAAACAGCATATTGGGACAGGTTCTGCTGAAGCTTTGTAAATGGGTATCCTAATTTTGGTGTCCTTTCATGCAAACTTTCAATTCAACCTAAACCCGTTCACTCCAGGGGAGAGGTAACCTTTATGTCTGCTCTGTGACGGGGGAGGAGAGCATTGGCACTCTGCTCTGGACCAGACTCAAGAGGAGATGTTACCCAGAACAGTTGGACTGCATAGCTTGGGACGCAGCTGGGACTCTGCCAACATGCTCCTCTCCATGCTCACTCAGAGGGGGCCAAGAGAAGAAAGGTGATGAAAGCTCTCATGTCTCAAGAGAAAAGCCACAAGTATCTCCAGCTCCCACTAACTTGATGCATCCATCTCCTCTCCTCAATGGCCCCATCCCACAGTATCTTTGTAACCTGGCTGAGGCGTGACTCCAGCTTTAGTGAAAAGTTGTCATCAGTGGCAGCACTGGGTGACAGGGAGCAAAACAATTCTGCTGAAGAGGGGAAACAATGCCTATACTTTTACCTGGGTCTTCCTGGACAAACCTGTTGCTAAGTGTTTTGCACAGGGAATCTGTAGTTTGCTGAATTCCCAGGATGCTCAGGCAATGACAGGCATGCCATTTCTTGTGACCATGACTGGTGGGCTGGGATCAGCTGCCTCCCATCCGTTCTGCTTTCCCTCCTGCACCTGTCACTTGGGTGACTTCCACCCCATCAATTGTATTTACCTATGGCAGAAAGGCCTGCCCATGAGCCACATCACTAATATATTCGAGATAAAAAATTCAGTGTTTTCAACAAAATACCATCACATGTCCTGGGCATGCCAGCACAGTGGGTATGTCTGTGTTTCTGGGACAACTCTAACAAGCCATCATTTTCCATCTGGATGAGATTTTTGCAGGTGAACAGAGGACATACCCAGAGAAACACAGTCACTTGGAAGTCCAAATAAACACTGACACCTGCCTAGCCAGAGTGTGCCCAGGACAGCCCAAGAGACAATTTGCCATCTTTCACATAAGGACTGAGTGTCCTTATGTGGAACATAAGGACATCCCTGTCTTGGGTCACAGAGTTACATGAAAGGGACAGCTGACCTTAAGGGAGCTGTTCTGTTACTTGCTATAAGCAGTGACAGTTTATCCCAGTTGCTCTGAGTTCAGATTGCACTGGGCTGTCCACACAGGCACCTCCACCAAGACAAGATGAATTGCACCCTGGTTACCTCATAACTCCACACTGATAATACCTGCCAGTTTAACTCCTCCACCTGATTACTTGCACACTCATAAACTCTTCTAGAATGGAAACAAGCCTTCACAGCAGTTTTCAGTATTTAATAAGACACCATTAATGAGCTCATTATCTGCACTGGTTTGACTGTTTATGATTACCTGTTCATAAATCAAGAGTGTCTTTTAGGAACTGTAAGGCCTACAATTTTGGGGACAGGCAGTGGTGTTGACTGGTCACTTTTTAAAGTGCTTAATCATTGATGTAGACTGCTTAACCCTTGAAATATTGGGCTTGTTTAAGGTAATTTACCCTGGGTCACCCCAAATGACCATTTGAAATATCTCAACCTTTATTCATTCATAAAACAGAGACACATTTTAGCTGCATATTTTTATGACTCTGCAGTAGCCAGGACCACCAAGGGGCTGCATTTCTACTACAGACGTGACTGTAGATGTGACTGTGGCATTGGTCACTACTGCAGACTGCTTACAGCAGCACTACAGTCCCTGACAAATTCATTAGAATTTCTGAGCCAGGTCAGGAGTGTTAAATGAACAGAAATATCTCTTCTATGTTCTGAGTTTATGCTATGACTGTTGAAATAGAAACACTTTTTTGAGGTTCCCTGAAAAATACAAGAGCTGAACTGAGGGAGGAAACTTCCAACGAATCTGCTTCCTTTCTGCCTTCTTTCTCTGCAATCTGGTATGTCTGTGTGAAGTGATTATAAACTCATGTTAATAAAGATAATCAGCATTTTTATCCCATCATAGTTCCTCACAGCACAAAACCAAAGCACAGACAATGGAGAGCTTAAGCCCATTGTTTTGAAAGAATAAATCAGTTTCAGTTTGGGAAGTGGTAGAGGACGGGTTTTAAATCTTGGCCTTACATTCCCAGCTCCAATAATAGAGTGGTTCCTGGCACTATTCAGTTTCTGCCCCTCCTGTGCACTCACTGCTCCCAGCCCAGATACTGGCAGCCTCTCCAAGCCCCTAGGACACTGCATGTGGATGCTGTGCTGTGCAGAGCATGCACACACACCCACACAAGGCTGGGCACAGAAACACATACGGCTCAGCCATGCAGCTGCCCTGAGCCAGCAGAGATCACCTCGCAGGGAGCTGCTGCTCCACTGCAGGAGACTGCTGGATGCTCTGAGTATGGGAGAGGCTGGGAAGAACTGAGGGTGCTTCATTAGGAAAATCACCTCCTATTCAGTGGGATTAATCAAATGAGCCTTCTTGGCATAGATTTCTAAGGAAGGGTCCTCAGTGTCCAGCCAGAGTATCTGATCCCACCCGCCTTGCTCCACACATGACCCTTCTCCTTCCCACAGTCAGCAGGGCTGTTTGCGAGGAGTGTTTCCACGTAAGTAAGGCAAAAACATAGACAGTCTTTCAGGGGATCCAAGGCAGCTGGAAAGAAATGTGCCTCTGCTGCTTTGGAAACAAGGAGAGAGGACCCAGCCTAATTCATTTTTAAGTGAGTAGTGTGTCATAAGGGCCTTAAAGGCCAAGTTGCAGTGAGTGAGGTAATGCAGCTGTAAGTGATGAAGCAAAAGATCCTTCAGGCTTTAGCTGAAGAAATTTTCTTTCAAATCTACACACTGACCTTTTTATTGAATACTCCACATGGCCTTCAAAGCCTTTAAAATACATCCCCATCTTTTTTACAGACTTTACCACTTCTCCAAGATATTCCCTAGTGAGACCAAATACCTGTCTGGGACCGCTAGCAAACTCACAAAACACTGCCTTACCCAAGACCTTCACCTACAAGAGTGGATATGGGGCTTTCAGGAGGTCCCTGGCTTTGCCTAAAGGAAAACCATTTGGATGAGGGGGCAGTACCAAAGGCACGGGAAGGATTTCAGATTTCTCCAGTAGCTGGTGCACAGATTTTAAACAGTCACAGATAGACTGGCCATTTTAAAAGGTAGCAAAATACCCTTTTAACGGTCAAGCTGTTTCCAAACAGACTGAAAGGAGCACTATGTTCATCAGGGACTAGGATGGCCTCTAACAGGCTGCACAAAATATACAAAAGCTGCTTTCTTTCAAAGTGTGTTTGAATTGGCACTGACCTGGTGCTCTAATACCTACCTGTACATAATCCACGCTTCTCCCCAGTGCTTTGAATGCTGTGTACATTACTTCTCTTTTTCCACCCCATTTCTGCATGATGCAAACACTTTTGTTGGACAGGACCAGCTGAGATACGTGTTGCATGCTCTCTTTGTGAGACTCCTCTGTCTCGCCCGGACCTTTGTCATGGAAGTTATTACTCCAGATATAAGTGGCACAACTGTCCCTACCCATGATTTCAGTGAAAATGTCCATCATGTAAACGTCATCTTCTGAGTTCCCATCAATGACCATAACAACTTTAATTCCAGGGTAGGTCAATCTTTTTACAGAAAGTAAACATTTTCTTAAGTAGTCAGGATCTTCTTGATAGGCAGCAATACAAAGGGCAACTGTTTTGTTCAGTTTGATTGGAGTCTCTAGCGACCGTTTCATTTTCCTGTGCTCTAGGTAGGCAAACAGGCTTTGGATGATGAGATGTGATGCCAGGATAGCACCATAGAGTCCAAAGGAGAAGTAGTAGTTGTCTGTTTGGATGAACTGGTAGCCCACAATGTAAGCAGCGGTGATTCCCAGCAGGAGGGACACCCCGAAGAGTGTGGTTCCAAGTATTCTCAGGATACATATAAACCTCTCACAATACATCTGCAAAGAAGTAGAGAAACCATTAGCAGAGCCACCACTTGCTGATATAAGACATCATAAGGGGTGCAATACAGATCTCAGCATCAACAGATACACCTTGAGCTTCTGGCTCACAGACTCACTGTGAGACATCCCTTTGCTTAACTGAACATCTCTTTGCAGTACTCCCTCCTTGTAAAGTACAATCCAAACAGACTTAATGTAGCAGAGATGTTTTCTGATATTCGCAGGACCCTCACAGAAGATGCTATCTGTGTCAGGATCTTATTTTGGCAGCCTGGGCTGGTTGGATAAGAGACTCTGTCATATTATCCTGAAGAGGTTGGAGAAGGGGTTTTTGGGCCACCACTCGCTTCATACAGTCACAGGAGAGTGGAACAGCTGAATGTCTGGGCAGCCTCTCCTCATCCCCCATCCATGTCCCGGCTGCATCCCACCCTGAATTGTTTCTGTCGCTTAGTTATGTTTGCAAAAATATTGGAAAGACATTCTTAAAACAGATGCCTGAATGTATTTATAATTTTTTAAACAGATGTCTGACTATATTAATAATTTATATTTATATAATCAGACATCTGCTTTAAAAGGTCTTCTCAATACCATTGCAAAAATGCATTATTCATATAGTTGTGTACATAGACACATGCACACATGAGCATGTGTGTATAGGGGCTAAAGCTTAACTGAGATGAAGTCTGTGGTAAAAATATGCATAAATTTAAGAGAGCCAACACTCCACCCTGGACTCAGAAATATGCTAGGACATCAGCTGATTCTGACCATTTCTACATATTCAGGTTACCTGGCTGTAAAATCTTCTAAACTAAACTCTGGGCTATGGAGCAACTGGCTGGCATGGAGGGTGCTCTGGCATTCTCGAAACAAACAATATGTGCAGGCAGGCAGATGGAATCTATTGGTACCTAAATGCCTTTTCTGACAATCGCATGATGCATTTTATGCAACAGCTTTCTCAGAATTGTAAGAAGTTAATGACAAGATTTTCTGTCATTAGATGCATTTTATGTGAAGCACATAAAACAGATAATGTCTGTTTAAGGCTAACCCAGCAAGTGTGTTGCAAGTCAATAAAGCTCATGCTTGAATATTTTGCTGAATTAGGTCCTCTCAGAGCAATGGATTTAATATCTGTGTTTTCTTGCTATTATTCATATTTTCCCTGCTGTTATCATCTCACTCATCTGCTGCTCATATTTTTTTGGCCAAAGCTGAAGTTGGAACACAACTTCCTTACCTCATATATGTTTTTAACTATTCCTTGAAAAATTACTACCAAGATGCAGCAGCATAGCTCTCATCAACTATATATATGTGTCTGAAAAGTTACAGGCTTGGAACAAAAAAGTCAGCATAGAATCACTTACAACATAAAAATAAACTAAGCAAGCATGAAGTTTGAGGTTACAAAGACTTTGTCTTTTTCCACTGGCTATTTAGGGTCTTAAATTTTGAGACAGGAGGAAGCCTCTTAAATGTATATTTGGAGGCAGTGTTAAAGAAATCGGACCCTATCTCTAGGGCTTCCTTGAATGCTTAAGGCTGGGTTCTGACAGGTGCTGTAATCATCCACCAGCAAAAGGGACCCTCCCTGTTCTGGCCTGTCTGAAAATCTTTCAGAGCAGGGGTCATAAAGATGCCTAATAAAAACCAACTTATGCTTACCACCATTATAGGTGAATTGAAACTCAGAGCCCAAGATAGACTTGTTTTAGAAAACAGATTAAGTAATGGAACCCCTCTAGATTACCTCGAAGTAGAAGAGCCTGTGTGTTTACTAATCCCTCAAGTATGCAAAATGTCACAAACCAGGGTAAATATCTCATTAATGGTGCACTTGTCCTCTGCTTTCCCATTTGCGATCCTAAAGTGTGCTTATATTAATGCTTATATGGCTGAAATAAACAGGATTGACATTAAGATCTGGAGTGGCCACATTTGAATGACGACATACTGTAGCAGGCATCTTTTACATTAATTTACTATTGTTTTGCTCTACCTATGAAGTGCTTCTGCACAAAAGGAAAAAACCCTCAATTTCTCTGATTTTGTCATTACAGCACAGATCCTCTCAAGTGCAAAAAAAATCCAGTCTTTTAAGATCAAGAAATTAATTTCTGGTGTTAATAAAATAACATTTCTTTTTTTCCTTTCACTGTCAACCTTAGGAAAATAAACTGTGTTTTGATCTAAATTCCTGGCATCCATCAAAGAAACTTTCCCCTTTGTATGTGCAATTGAGGGTTTTCTGTATAGTCTTTTAATTGACTGAATCTCAGGGGAACTGGAAAAGTTGCTCAATATTCTCAAGATTTAACACAAAGTATTGATAGCTTGCCCAGCAGAAATGATCTTTATCAACTTTAACATGCCTAAACAATGGCAAAGAAGTCAAAAACTCTCCACCCATCTCCCATAATTAAGCCAAGAAGTTAAAAGGAAATGATGCTTGTACAAGTCTGGGACAAAAAAAATGAACTGCTGTGTCAAATACTAATAGTGAGGCTAGGCAGCAACTGCATCAGAGACTTCCAGATCAGACAGTGCTGTTACGAGCATCTAGCCTGGCCTGACACAGTGAAATAATATTTCTATCCTGCAATTTGGGCACCTAAATCTCTTACAGGCACCTTCACCTAACCCTGTGATACTGAACACAGTATGAATTTTACACAGCCTCTGGCAAGCAGACCCAAGGTTTGCATGCAGAAGGTGAGTGTATGTAAAGAGCCTTCAAAGTCTACTGCTGAGCAATGTGTAGTCATGATGTTGCAGCTCTTTCCTTTCAGGGATGGAGCTGAGCAGGGCTCACCAGCCCATGTAGTAGAACTGAAATGTGAAAGCCATATGCTAAATACTAATGCTGTGTAGGCTGCTGCTGGTTCAGTCACACATTTTGATTCACAAAAACAGTGCCAAATATGTATGTGCCTTGTAGTGACTGTACAGTAGCAGGCAAGGACTGCCTTTCTTTGGAGGCTCCTATAGAAAAGCATGACCCAGAAATGAACACTTGCATGTACTCGACATCAGAGTCCACCTGGTGAACTGTTTGGCATTGTGTCTCTTGGCATCCTGATAAAAACCAAATATATATACAAAAAGAGTATTTCTTCTTTGTGATGAAGGTGAATTTACATTATTATTAACAACTGGCATAACTAACAGTTGTAGTATTCTAACAATGCTTTCATGGAAAACATCAGGCTAACAAATTACTGATACATACAAGGTACATCAAATGATTGGGGTATTAACTGTGGCACTAGAGATCACACTCCTTTCTCAGACTGAATAATGCCTCAGATCTCAAATTAGAAGAACATAGCAAAATATGCTTCAGTTTTCTCTATTCTGAAAAAAATATTTAGGTTAGCATTTACTGTAGTTATGGTACATAGATCTAATTTTTATAAGATCTAGACACTTGACTGAAATTCAGCAAGTTCTTATGTCCTGTTTTGAACTGAGTCTTTACTCAGCAAAGAACACAGGTGACCTCCATGGTAGAGTACCAATTTTTCCTCCATAATCCTGTGGCGAAGTTCATCCACATGGCTATTAATCAGCTTTCATGCATCTCTGAGAGTGACAGGGGCTGAAGATAGTTCATTCCTTTACAAAGTCAGGAGGCAAAGAGAAAGAAAAAGCTTATTTTGTCACTAATACTGAAAGGGGCA
Organism: Pycnonotus jocosus; assembly: GCA_013400435.1. NCBI lineage: Eukaryota > Metazoa > Chordata > Aves > Passeriformes > Pycnonotidae > Pycnonotus > Pycnonotus jocosus. Next base: position 846,875 of record VWYP01020303.1, on the reverse strand, counting down.
AATAGATATCCAGAAAACCAACATGCACTGGTGCCAGAAGATATCGATATTATCTGCAGCCTGTTCAATTCTTCACCCTCTGTTGTGTAGCTGCTATAAGGACAAAGAAAGCAATCAGGTGGTGCCTGGTATCTATTGATACAGGATATAGAACTAGTGACAGGGGTCAAACTGAAGTCAGGTTTGCTTGTAACACATGGGATGCATCTCACTATATCATCTCTTTCAGAAATCCCCTCCTGTGCAACACTCAAACATTGCCAAATAGTGATTCTGGGTAGCTTTTCCTCAGAAGATTAAAAAGCAAGAGAGGGAGACACAGAAAGTTTGTACTTAACATTAATGATTTGGAAGGTTGTTTGAAAGAATTAGCACTTATCAATTCCAAACATCTGAAGACATTTAGAAAAAGCCTAACTATAAGCTGCAAAAGCCAATATCTATCCAGGAGGCAGTAATAAAATTTCAATCACAAATGTGCTCGGTTTTGTCCCTGTACTGGGCCTGGCTGAGATGGAATTATTTTTTCCTATTGCCCTCCAAGTGCTCTACTTTCTGTTGGTAGCTGGGAAGGTGCTGATAACACAGCAGTGTTTTGGCTACTGCTGAGCAGCACTCCCACAGCATCCAGGATGTCTCTTCAACATTTCCTCCCACACCAATATGCTATGTCTGAGCAAGGTCCTGGGAGGGAACAAAACCAGGACAGCTGACCCAAACTGACCAAAGGGATATTCCATACCATATGACATCTGCTTAGATACAAAAGCTAAAAGGAGAGGGGGAAGCATTAGTTGTGACATTTGTTTTTCAGTACTGAAACCCTACTTCCTGGGAAGTGGCTGAACATCACCTGCTGATGAGAAGTAGAGGATAAATCTTTTGTTTTCCTTTGCTTCATGCACAGCCTTTGCTTTATTAAGTTGCCTTTATCTCAATATACTAGGTTACTTTGCCCTCTTATTTTCTGCATCTACATCCTGCTGAGGAGGAGAGTGATAGAGCAGCTGGGAGGGCACCATGCAGCCAGCCAAGGTCAACCCACCAGAGTCATCTTCACTTTTAAAGGTTACAAAGAGTTGTGCCTCTCTCTAGACATTGAGGGCTGTGGTCACATCAGCAAACAGGGCAATACCACACTAACAGATCTGCAAAGAGGAACACTTGATGCTGAGGGCCTTACTCCTCCTTCCATACGTTTTTGTGCTTTACTCTGAACTAAGAATAGTCGGACCTAATGAACTAAAAACCTGAAATGTGTCCTCCAGAGGTACATTTCAACAAACATTGCAATTAGTTTCATTCAAGAAGAATCCAATTTGGGTGTCCAGTTACTGCTTTGCAATAGAAACTCAAGCAATTTTGTTGAAGGAGGGACACTTGTAGCTTTGATAGCACCTACTCATTGAAAATAAATTGATAATACAAATCAACCTCACATAAAAGATCTGCAAATCAGAGCTGTCTGAAACCTTCGAGGAAACCAGAAGTACTGAGCACAGAAAACCTTTGAAAACATCTCATTTTTGTATGCCTGTATGGAAGGTGAATTCTTGAGTATCTATTCAGCTTTAGTGCTCCAGCTTTGAATTCACCAAAGCATGTAAGTGTGTCATTAAAGATAAGTGTGCACTCAGGTATTTTGCTGAAGAGGGAAATCAGTGGATAATTTATCTTGCAGTTCTGTAGTAAAGGCACAAAAAATCTTTCTCTGAAAAGCTGCTATTTCTGGGACACTCAAGATAAAAATGCAAGTATATTTTTGACAAATTTATTGTAGAAATTAAACTCTCTTATGAAGGTTGTTGGATATGTCAATACTTGACCACTGCATCTCTTACATTAGGTAATTTAAGAGCGGATCAGGACCTAGACAATTTGAATTTGCTTCCTAGTGTTGTCATTCACTTGCTGGGTGACCTTAGATAAGTGAATTCACCTCTCTGTCACAGCTTCCTCACCTGTAAAATGGGAATCACGATAACACAAGAAATTTTTGCATGTCTATAAAACCCTTCATAAGGCTTAGGCTACTATTTTTAGTGCTATATGAGATCCACCTGTTCTCTAGTTCCATATAACTGTTTTTAGACAATAAACTCCAACAAAAACCAACACACCTCTTGCTATTTTCCTTGCCTATATTCACCTGAAGGTAGTCTGTGGGGATTTGTCTGTAGCAAACATACAACTTTAACTCAGCAGGATGCCTGAGATCAGTGAGGCGGGCACCATAACAGCCAGCATACACAGCTTTAAGTGCATACAGCCACCAAGGGCTGTTTTGCACACAACCAAAGGAAGAATGTAATCTTTATAAGCTTTAATACCCAGTTCCTTACTTATGAGAATAATAGCACTGGCTGCCACAGTGCAGCTGCCCCAATGACATGAGTTTGTCTGAGTGCACATGTGAGTGCCTGCACACACTGTATCTAGGCCTATACACAGACTCTCCAGGACTATGTGATGTTTGAGGCTTACAGTTTCTCAGACAATATTTAGATTCATGATTAGCCTTGCTTTGGTGGCAAATGAAATCATGTATCATTGGAGTACAAATGATTCTAGGTACATATTCATCACAAGCATAAGATAGCTGTCCAGACTCTCTCTTCTATTCTACAGCCTGCACAGAGGAAAGTGAAAAGTTATGCTCCATCTGTACACCTTTATTACAGCACAATTACCATATCTGGAACTTTTGGGTATTTATAACTTCCAGGTTTTGTTATGCTATTGATCTTCTGGAAAGGGCTCACATAAGACTAAAGTTAACTCGGAGGTTAAATTAAAAGTAAATAACAGGATTACTGATGATGGCAAACTCTATCTGTATGCACACGCTTTGATCAGCAAATCAAGAATCTCCTATTTGTCCAGTGTATGTTTCCCACCAAACTGAACAAATTTAATCTCTTACAGGTTTGAGTAACCAATGTGGAATGAATTCTATGGCTGCAAATTGGATTTGACCCTAATGTACACAATAATACATTAGTTGTTAAATTNTCAGTAGGAATAAATTGAAAGCTGCAAAAATCTAGATGAGTCACATCCTATTAAAAAAAAAAAAAAAGAAAGAAAGAAAACCAAGCAAAAAATCCCCAGACAAATGCTCCAAGAAACCAAACAAGAAGTTAATCATGTTTGTAGTCAGATATTTTGGATTGTGGTTAAACAAAAATCTAGCACAGAAATGTTTTCTGCTTGCTGGTTATGAAGTCCATGGATGCTTTTGGCATAAACCTATTTCATGCCTTAATCCAGCAAGTAAATAATTATCTGGGGTACACAGCTTATTATCCTGTAACTTGTTCATAAAGCACAGGTCATATCTTGTTTGACTAAATCACACTACACTGAATGGAGGAATACTTTGCTGCTCTATACACTGATCTTGAGTAGGAAAAAAAATGAAACAAATGTGCTTTCAAGCCACAAATATGAAGACTTGAGCTTTTTCCTAGTGAACTTGCCTGGAAAACTCCACTGAATCCAATAGAGCTGCTCTTCCTACTGGGAAAACCTTGGCCCAGGCTTTTCTACACTTGGATGCAGTGTATTACCCTTACCTAGTCCCCAGAAGAACCCCCAAGGCACCCATGTGACACATAATGTATGCTTTCAAAAAAGTGCGTCGGTGCCAGTGGAAAAATGATGCCAAAGGCAGAAAACTGTGAAGGCAAGCAAAACATGGAGAAGCAGCTATGGCCTAAGAGATGTGGGGTCACTGCAGCTCTGCAGAATCACAGAACCCTTAGGGCTGCAAGGGACCTGTGAAGATCACAGAGTCCAACCCCCCTGCCCAAATTTGGTCACCTAGAGCAGGTGACAGCAAGGGGTCAGGTGGGTTTGGAATGCGTCCAAAGAGAGAAAGACTCCACAACCTCCCTGGGCAGGCTGTTCAGTGCTCTGCCATCCTCAACGTGAAGAAGTTCTTCCTCATGTTGAGATGAAATTTCTTGTGTTTTAGTTTAAGGCCATAGCTCCTCGTCCTGTCACTGGGCACCACTGAAAAGTGATTTGGCACCGAAAAGCAGCCTGGCACCGAGAAGAGTCTGGTACCATACTCTTGGCACCTGCCTTTGAGATATTTATACGCATTAATGAGATCCCCTTTCCGTCTTCTCTAGACTAAGACAATGCCCATCAGGAGTGCAGTACTACAATGGGGTTCTCTCGAGGCACGGAAATTGAGTAAATTCTCTCCCAAGGGCCAATGCCCCCTTCTGCCAGCATCGCTGTGGAGTCTGGCGAGGCTCTGACGAGCTCGCTCTGGGCCGTGTCCGAGAGACACGAACCGCCGCTCCAGGAGGTGCCGGGGACAGAGGGCTCTGCGGCCGGGCAGGAGGCGCCGGGCCCCGCACGGGCCGCAGGCTGCACACGGAGCGGGGGAACCCCGGCCCGGCNCGCCCCGCAGCGCTCGGCTCCCGGCCCTCCCTCGGGAAGCCGCCCTCCCTCCTTCCCCTCCCGCGCTGCGCCGCGCCCGGGCGGCTCGGCAGCGCTGTCCGGGAGGAACATCAGCCGCACGCCCTCCGCCTCGCCTGCCTTCCCTCAGCCCCAGCCCTCCCTCCGCTCCTGTCGCGTCCCCGCCCGGCCCTGGATGCAAAGGCGGGAGGCGGCCAGAGAGAATCCCGACTGAGCTCTGAGCAGGTCTCGCCTTCCCCGCTGCCATCAGCGGAGCGGCTGCCTAGCCTGTGCTCGATTTTATTCTAATTTCAGAGAGTCTATGAGGCCGTTGGCTTTTTTTGGGTTTTTTGGGTTTTTGTTTTTTAGTTTGGTTTCTTTTTTCCCAGATCTTGAAGCTCAGCAATGTCTTAAACGGATTACACGGAGGAGGGGTTGAAGCTCAAAACCTCATTCATCCTCACGGCGGTCCTATTCATTGCTGAAATAGGTGTAGCGTAGCAGCCGGTAAGATCCTCCCCCAGCCCCACTCGTATTTTGGGGATCTGTTCCAGCTTTCCTCCCTTGAATAGTGGGGATGGGAGGAGGGGGTCTTCTGCTCTTGAGCTGACAGAAGCGTAATCATAAATCACCTACCTTGTTTGTCCTTCTGTCCTTTGGTCATAGAGGGGCTCCAGCCAACTGTGTGGTCTCACGTACCGTTGCTCCCACTGAATAGTTTCCAAGTTTGAGGTAAAAGAACAAATCGCACTTTTCAGAGACTTATTGAGACGCTCAGAAATAAAAAAAATAATTAAAAATGAAAATAATAAAAAAATCGTGTAAGGCTATTCAGTCCTACTCATTTTCTCCCACGTGTTTTCACAATTATTGTGTATTTGTCCTTCTCTGCTTCAGTTTCTAGCTCAAAGTTGTGGGATATTTTTTCCAAATAATAGTAATAATAATAATAATAATAATAATTTTAAAAGTTAGAAATAATAAATTAGGAGTTAGTTTCTCGTGGTCGAAGCTGAAGATCTTATTTCAAACCCGGCTAGCCAGGAGCCTGGAGAAGTTGCAAGGCAGCGTCTGAAAGTTTGAGAGATCAGCATCAGATAAAGTCTCTTTGGTGATACCTTGCTACCCGAGTAACTGTTTCAATGAGGTCTCTCAGCAGCAGCAGCAGCAAACGGGTAATATTTTCCAGACGTCTTTTTCTTTCCTGCTGCTGCTGCTGCTGCTTTTCTGCCTCTTCCACGTTATGGGGTCTTATAACAAGGGAGACTTGACTTGTTTTAATAGGCGGAGGATGGGAAGAAGGAGGGAACTCCTGTAAGGAGGAAAACCCAACCCTCCCAATTTTCATGATCTCAGCCAAGGACCAGTTCAGCGCCAGGAATTTAATTAGCCGAGTTGCAAATTTTTTCAGAGAAATACAATACACATATGTTGCCACCAACTGGTTTCCTCTTCATGCCCCGCAGTTGGGAGAGCCCCCCACCTTCCCCACACCCTGCATCCTTGGGCTTGGGGTGTGGGATTCATCCCTCCCACAGGCACTATTCGGCTGGGACAGTTTTTGCTGCTGCTGCTGGTTTTTATTAATAGGGGAATTGCGTCTATGAATGGATAAACTTCGCAGTTTTCAATCCTGCTTTACCCGTTCACTCTCGGGAAGATTTGTTGTAGTAAATACCCGAGGAAGTTCCCACTGATATTCATATCCATGCCTCTTGTGTTAAAACAAGTCGGGAAACATGTTAGGCCGTTTAAAAACTGGAAAATTGTGGTGTGGGCTTTGTTTTGGTGTTTTGGATTGGTTTGGTTTTGGTTTTGGGGTGGTTTTTTTGGTTCTTGTTTCATTATAAATCAGAAGTGTTAATTCTAATTCTGTCGATGGTTCCCGGTTAGCCAGGGGCACCAGCAGCCCGCAGCACGCCCCTTGCCGCTTGCCGGCCGCTTTCACTCTCCGTGTCTGCGCTCTGCCTCCCGGGCGGGTTTCCCCGCTGCCGGGTCCCCGTTTCCCGTGCAAGTGACACCAAGGCGGCGCTGGGTGGCGCTGTTGAGGCGGCGGAGCGCCGGCAGCCCCAGCGCGGGGCCGGAGCGAGGCCGGAGCGGGGCCGGGCTGGCGCTGCCGCGTCCGCCGTGCCCTGGCGGGGACCCGCGGAGGAGGACGGCGGGGATCAGCTTCCCCTTCCCCCTGCTGCTTGCTCAAGCACCGCAGAGGTCGCCACGTAGGGGCGTCGAGCCCACAAAGGGAACCGTATCCAGACACTGTTGGGAAAGCCGGAGATGACTCTTCGCCGAGTTATCGCCCCTCGTTACCTTCTGGTGTGGGAAAACTCCAGAGCAGTGTGGGGACTCCTTGTGTGAAATAAATGGTTAAAGTCGGTGGTTACCTAGGCTGGAGATTTTTTGAGTACCTACTTTGGGGAAGTGGTTACATTTACAGGTGTGTTCAGTCACTGCCACGGGGAGGAGTGGCTTTAGGATGTGCATTGAAGCCGAGCTCCTTTAACCATCAATCTGTCTCAGATAACAAATCTGATTACAGCTTAAGCCAGAGGTTTGTGGACAGTTTTAACCTGGCGTTGCCAGGGAAAACAACTGCTTCACTCTCCTCCTCACTGTCCCTTTTCCTATGTCAGGAGAACAGTCCTAAGTTAGAAGTTAGTTGTTTGGGGAGAGGGAGCAGCAATAAAGTGAGAAATAATTTGAGCTGAATGATGGCAAAACAATCGCATTGGCAACAATCTGGTTTTTGATGGTTTAGAGTGTCCTTGAAAGTAGAGAATGACTAAACAAGCAGAGAGTCTACCAGGGCTTTTAGGTATTCCTCCCTCTCAGACCTTCCTCCCTTGGCAGCTCCATTCCCATATTGCAACCACCTCCAATCTGTGTCACAAAGCCTTTAGATACAGAGCCCTGCACACCTCTGTCATCAGTCAAGGAACGTGTGGCACCATCTGCTGCAAACAGGGGCAGAAGGGTGTCAAGGGGGCTACTTGATCCTCCCTCTCCACAAGAGCCACCCTACTAGCCAAGTGTCTGGTGTAAACTAGGCTTATAACACAATCACAGAATGTTCAGGGTTGGAATGGACCTTAAAGATCATCTAGTCCCAACCTGCCCTGCCATGGCCAGGGACACCTACCACTAGACCAGGTTGCTCAGAGCCCCATCCAACCCAATTTTGAACACTGACAGGATTGTAGCATCCATAATCTCCATGGCCAACCTGTTCCAGTGCCTCACCACTCTCACAATGAAAAATTTCTTCCTAATATGTAACCTACATTTCCGCTTTCAATTTGTAGCCATTGCTCCCTGTTCTATCACTCAAGTTGCTGATGAACAACGAATGTTTGTCATTTAGCCAGGCAAGGTGCTACCTCAGCAAGCTCTGCTACTGTTTTACACATAACCAAGTCTTTGATGTCTGTGTGAGTCCTAAGGTGTGATTTCCTGGCATCAGACTTTTTCTGACACTGTCAGAGGCAAGAGAAGATTAACACAGGTGTCCCTAGTTCATCCATCCATGGCTACTCTCAACTCTGTGCCTTGGGGAACTGTTGTTGCCAGCTTTGTTTGTGTTCCTTGGGCACTTGGTGGCCTTGTCTTGACTCAGGGATATGTATGTCCTGCACAGGAGACTTCATGTCTAAGATAATTTATGAAATGAGGTTTCTGGGGGAGGGTGGGTTTGTTTGGTTTCGTTAATAACTAAATGTTAGAGATTATTTTTTCAAGTGAGCATTTGTTATAAATGAAATAGCTTTTTTGTTTGTTTATTTGGTTATTTGGGGTTTTTTTTCTGTATTCCACCTTTTAATAGTTACATTTGAAGACTGCATGTCTTCTCTACTGATGAATGTACATTACTCTGGAAATACTCAGTATCCCATTGGCTTAATCCCATGCTCCTTAGGTTTGAACAGGGATCAAGAGACAGTAGATCAGAGGCACAAATCTTTGTGCAGCAATAGCAGCACTTAAATCACACCAAAACTTTGCTTTAGAAAATGACATAATGGGAATGGTGAGTCTCTCATGTCTATAGCTATTTCCTTCTCAGCCATAGCTCATGTTGTGTGATCACACTGTCAGAGCAAGCAGGATAACGTAGGTCGGGAAGTTAGGTTTGCCTACCAGGAAGGAATTAAAAGTAGGAGGATATGATTAATGCCAATCCATGCAGTGCTATAGAAACCAGATGTAGATGTGTTTCATTAGAAGTATATCATATCTACATTTATATGTTGTGTTATGTCTACATGGTTACCATTATCAAACAATCCTGTCTCCTAATTGTGATTTATAGTCGCAAGTAGTGAGGAAAAGGGAGTTGTTGGCTGTTACTGTCCACAGGCATAGATTGTCACCGGCAACAGGAGAATAATCTTAATGAACTAACCTGATTTAATCTTCTAATGAGGCAATGGGTTTGTGCAAGAGAGATCAGACAAAATATATTTTTGGGGGAGATTAACCATAGGTTATGGTTAAATGAATTGGTTGCTCCAAAGTAAATTAGTGTATTAACTGATGGCATGTAAGCCACTCTTCAGCCACTGTTGAGTACTCACTTTTACCCTGAGGGAATGGCTCCATGTGCATTTTTCCTCTCTCTTCTCTCCTGTCACCCTTAAATAAATATGTGAATACTCACCCCCAGCATACACACATGCTCGGACCGGCAGAGTCTGCAGTGCTTCACGGATCCCTCCAGTGACCTGTGCTGAAGGCAGCTGCAGAGCACGATGGCCATTTCCTATGTGCATGTGTGAGCTGGCCGTGCAGGGCGAAGGGAATGAGGCTGCTCTCAGTGGAAACGAGCAGCCAGTGCCAGCAGACAGCAGGACTGCCCTAAACAGCCTCTGCAGGAGCGTTGCTGCCAGGGAGACAGGAACAGATCTGGTACCCCAGTGACGCTGAGGTGGCTGAGCCCACTGGCACTGAAGGCTCTTATCTTGCATTGTCTCTAAGGTAAGGATTTACACACACCCTTTTACTGCAGATCAGCTATTGTGTAGGGCTTATCAAAAAGAAAAGCAAGAAGCAGGCTCTTTGCAATGCATAGTTGTCTTCAGGTAAGAAAATGAGAGAATATAAGGATCTTTGTCATGTAACAGTGAAAGCTAAAACTGGAAGGTAGATGTATTCATGCTAGACAGAAGGCACATTTAATAGCAAGCTTTCTTTAAACAGTTATCTGAACGATGAAGGGGAGTGGTGGATTCCTATGTTTTGAAATCCTCTGGATGCTTTTTTGGAAGCTACATTTTAGTTCAGTGAAATTTATCGGGCCAAGTACAAGAATAACTGAATGGATTTCCATAACAGGCAGGTCAGACAAAGTGATTTAGCAGTTCCCTCCACCTCTAAACTCCATGGAGCTATCAACAACCAGACTGACATGTCAGGTGTGTTCCGCACCTATTTTCACGTGTAGCAAATTCTGCTGGAAGTGGGAGAGTTACAGAAACCCATATGTGTGAAAGTGAAAGCAGAATCATGCCGTAAATTATGATTTTATGGTAACTGAGAATCCACTTGCAGATTTTAATATAAATATCATGGGCAGTTTAAGGCTTATGAAGATTGGGTGCAGACAGACCTAACACTCTGTGGTTGTTTTCACCATATATAGAGCCATTTTAGAGGCTTTCAGTGTTCTGGGAATTTAAATCCAAGGTTATTTATATGCAAAGATTTACAGGGTCCAGAGAAAACCATTGGTCTTTAAACTTAAATCACTCTTGCAAAATTGAAACTTTCCAACAATTTCTTTTTAATATAACAGAGAAAGCCATCACTTGCAGCACACTAGAAGTTAATAGCAGACAGGTTCAGACTGGAAACAAGTCATGCACATTTGGATGTGTCCAGAACTCTTGGCTAGAATGGACTGTGGTTGTCAGCAAAAATGCCTGTCAGGATGGTTTGCAGTAATGGGTTTTAATGTGCAACCAGCATGGAGCAGAAGGAAAAGCAGGTCAGTTAGGGTTTTTTTTTACAAAGTCTAATTTAGGAGAAATGACTTAATCACATGCCTATAGTCTAATGTGACAGTAGTGAGAGTCCAGTTTAGAGTGTCTCAATGTTAAAGTAGAGGTATTATATTCTGTAGGATCCACAGATAACACCACATGAAACAAAGAGCACATGCAATTAAAGGTAGATCTATACACAATGACTCTGCTAGTGACTTAGACTGACCAGAGCCAGGCAGCTCAAGGTTGGCACATGTTCATCCACACGATTTCACTGCTGCCAAGCTCCCGGCAGGGCTGACTTTGACCAGTCTGGAGAGTCTGAAGGGGACCAGGTGCCCCCTGGAAGAAAGCCTAGGCTCTCATCTCCAGTGGGCTGCTCACAGGATGGGGAAATATTCCTCTACATTCCCAGACACCTTCAGATGGAGAAACTGGAATGAATAATGGGTTTTACACATGCCAGCATAGTGGTTTTCAGAAGCCTCCACAACTGGCTGGGGGTCATCGCCTTTATTAATCTTCTTTCTTCCTGGGCAGAGCACTGAAGTGGTGCAGCCAGTCACAGCTTGCTTGCAGCATTGCCCTGGCCTCTGACAGCCTGATGGTTGCAGTTGTCCTCCCAATAGTGATGCCAACAGAGGCAGTGCAATTCCTGGCCACCACATGGGAACAAACACACAGGGACTTCTAAGGTGCTTATTTTTTATAATGATAACAACAAAAATAACAACAACAAAAACAACAACAATAAAATTTAAAAATAATTGACATTAAATACAAATTTTCATTGACTTTAAATTTCCTTTGGAATGAAATTATCATTAACTGAAATAAAAAAGAGCAAGTGAGGCTTTCCTAGAATGTATGAGATTTAGGCAGGAGCATAGGGCACCTTAATAATTTTTAGAATGCTCTTTTATCTGCTGCTGGTACTCACCAAACAGTTCAATCAAAGTTGCCACTTTACCTAAATAAGTACACAGTCTCTTGCTTACTTCCCATGAACACATATTGCAGATCAATGTTAGGAAGGTGAATTTGACTAAATTGACAGGCCCTCCCTACCATCATCAGCACCATGAGAGATGAGTCACCATCCTGTAGGCATTTGAGAACAACAATCCCAGGAGACCTCAAGGAATGCAGTTGCACCCATACAAGTTGGAGGCCCATTTTCTGCCCATATTGTATGAGAATTCACCAGAAATCAGAGGACACCTGTATCTCTGATTCCTTTCTCTGGAAATCCCGCATCAGAGCATCGGCTCTCAGTTACTGACACATTTTTTCACCAGAAGTAGCTAAAAATCAGGAGTGAAACTAACCTTGTATGGTGCTGTGCACCTACCAGCTGGCTGCTGAGCAGCATGGCTGTGTGGAAATTTGGCTGTGACATACACAGTTTACCAAGGAAGGGTACACCTCAGGATGGGACTCAGCACCTTTTGTGACAACACTAGCAATGAATTCCTGCCCAAGGAGTCTGGATTTTTTCCAGTTCAAATTCTTTCTTGTCTGTCATATACACTTAGACTTTAGGAAGGGTGCAGGTTCCATTTTGTGGAGCTGTCTGTCCTTCATGGATCTTCTTGGCATGTGGTGTGGGTTGAATGTGGGCTTGGAGCGTACAACAGCTGAGCTGTTTGGGGTATTAGATGGTCAGGCAGTCAGTAGCTGAAGATGTTTGCTACATGTTACCCTAAGCATCCAGAATGTGTGAAAATGTCTGGCAGTGTTGTATTGTGGAGCAGGAAATGAACCTGAAGAGAGCTGGGCTGCTTACAAGTAACAAGTGTCAGAGAGTACTAGTGATCTCCAGCAGCATGCACACAAAGCAGGTGAGATCACAGGCAAACATTTTTCATGCTTCTGCTACAATTTGATTTGCACAGGCAACTGTGCCACAGACCTTTGACAAACATACTTTCAAATGTATGTGCTGATAACAAAGCACACATGTGAGCAGTGACAGTCTGCAGAGCCTGCTGATTCCACTGGCTCTTCTGATCTTTCAGTGAAAATGTTTTCTGTTCTGGTTATGAGGGCAGATTTCAAAGACACAGCTTTATGCCTGTTGTCAGACTGAAGCCTTGATTATGAGGTCTTTCTGGTCTTTCCCTGACCAAAGCCACAGGAGTAGGTGACACATCAGAGCGTCCAGTAAATTGACAGAGATCTATCTGGGAGTATTAATGTGCCCTGATGTAGAGTTCAGCTTTTCTTGCTGCTGCTCACTGTGTTGTGAGCTGACATCAGCTCTCTGGCCTTTCTGGAGGAAAGTCTTTCTGCTGCTGGGAAGTGGAATCTGTCCAGGTAGATACCAGGATGGAAGCAATGCCATGAAGGTATGAACCTCCATGTACATCTGCCAGGCAGAGCTGTGAGCCTTGCTACCTGCTGTCCCCACTGCAGGCTACAGGCAGCCACTGTGCCTCTGACCCCCCAGGCAAGGCAGGGAACAGCACCCCTGGCAGGGGGGGAGTGGTATAAAGGCTGGATGGTTTTTTCAAGATCTTTCCAGAAAGTCAGCATCTTCCTGAAGATTAAGAGCTGTCGTGTTATAATGTGGACTGACTCTTAAAGGAGTTGAGAGGCTAAAGAAACATCTCCCCATTGCATCCTCCTGTGTTTCAGTGAGTGAATTTTCCTCACTGTGGCTGGAGGACACACAGTGATCTGGCTGTTAAAGTAACTCTGGTGCTCCTGTCATGTGCCTATTTCTAGATGTTAAACATAGCTTACACTACTGATTTTATTACACAATGGACTGTGCAGGCAAACACACAATTTAGCATAATAAATAAACAGAATCATTTAGGTTGGAAAAGATCTCTAAGTCAACTGTTAACCCAGCACTCCCAAGTTGACCATTAAACCATTATTTACACGGTGATTTTGCAAACACTCATATTCTGTGACCAATGGTACAACATGCCATCCTCTATCAGCTGTCTGTCTGAAACTCTGGGTCCTTCTGGACTTGACACTTAAAAAGTCCCTTGTCTGAAAGTACCTTCTTGAGAGGCCCATGTTCTCCCATTATATTTAAAGTCATCTGCAGAGGTTCTAGCTTTCTCAGGTCAAGAATAAGTTGGAGTGGGTTTTTTTGTTTTGTTTTGGTCTGGTTTGGTTTGGGTTTTTCTTTCTTTCTTTCTTTCTTTGTTTTTTTGGGATTTTTTGGTTGTTTTTTTTTTTGTTTTGTTTTGGGTTTTGTTTTTTTTTTTTTTAATATGCTCCTCTGACAGCAGGTCAGGCTGCCCCTAATGTCCCAAACCAGAGAGGATGAGCTTCAGGCTTCAGTCCAATTACAAGAACACAGACCTTAACATGACCCTTCAGAACTAGTGGATAGGCTCTAATTAATTCCATTTACAAGAATAAACACAGACATGGTAACATATTAGGGATATGATTGCTGGGAATTATGTTACAGCAGCTTAAGATCTTGCAACCTATCACTTGACCCATTGAAACACACTCATTCAGGCCATGCTAATTTACATTTCTGTGCAAATGCCTTAGCAATTTTGAGGGGATTTTTTTGCAATGGGTTTGAGCTTATCATATTCTGTGACTCAGATGAGTATGCACCATAAATTTCAGCATGTAAAATCCTATATGCATGAAGCAAACAGATTACAGCAGACACAAGCCCCTTTAACACAGATGGATTAAGGGTCTCAGTTCCTCTGCTAGTCCTGCAAGAATCCCCAAGCCTTAACAGGCTCATTTCTCTCACTCTCTGCTCTCTAATCCACAGTACTGACGGAATTATCCTCCATATTGCAAGAAATATTAAGTATATCCATGACTTCAAGACCAAAATCAAGAGTGTAGATGAATGAAGAAGGATAGATAAAATCTCTTCACAAAAATCTCTGGATTTTGTAGCATTGCTCGGTACCTCAGTTTGCTATGTCCTGCTGATTGCCTTTCATTAAAACCTTGGCAGCAAAGTGCCACTAAAAAGATCTACTCCACTTTCTATCAAGCTATCATTGAATGGGCAATTATATTAGAAAATGAGAGCACAGCATGATCCCTTGATGGGCTTACCTAGGGATATTCTCAAAGGATTTTTCTTCCCAAATTTTCTGAAGTTAGTATTAACTCATATCAATTATTATTAACAATTAATTCAATGAACACATTTTTTGAAAGAAAACTACAAGATGTTTAGCTACAATGATGACACATAAGGTGCAGATTCCACACCATTGGTCTGCAGATGGCTGGGTAAGCCTGTAACACTGGGGAACGGTGTCTTGGTTTGATTTCTGCAACAGCAGCAGCATAAATCTCCAACTGCTGTCTAAGACCGCAAGTCCATTCACTCTAGCAGACCCATTTCATTGCCTGGCTTTTGGCCAAATCTGTCATGGGGAAGAGTCATGCTGTAATGCAATAGCACCCTGCCTCTGCAGGATGCTGTTTGATCTTGCCTGTATAGACGGGGCCATGTCCTTGCTATGACGGCATTACGGCAATGTGCTGCAGCGCTTTGAAGATGAGGGATTTTCTTCATTTTTGTAAGTTGCACTCCTTGCTGGAAGGAGACCCATCCTAAGGGGAGACAGAGAAATCTTGGGAAAAGCAGAACTAAATTAGAGAACACCTTCTCATAAATCTCTGTTTCCAAAGGAACAAGAGAAAATTTTGCCAATGCCCTTTGCATTCTGGTCCAAGGGTGGTGATAGCTAACAGACACTCTTTTCCCCACTTTTCTTCCAGACACATCTGCTGGGTCCTTTGAACATACAGCCTGCCTCCTCCTAGAGTTCTGGAACAGCAGCTGGTGGCTTTTCCCTAGAGTCACCCTCTGGTGTCCCCAGCTGATGGATATACCAAGGCTTTCTCTCTCCTGTTACCCAGGACAGCAGGAATTTGTATCCACCATTTAGTTATAATTCCTCATAACAAAGGAAAATATGGGCCTGTTAATTGTTTCTTTTATTCAAGAAATGTGGGTTAAAGTATTGAGGTGATTTGTGAAGGCAGGTGAACACCAGTCATTGAAGAGACCTGTAACATTTTTACTGCTTCCTCAAAACTACAAAGCCATTCCTGAGGGACTTGAGCTCAAATCCAGGCCTCAGCTAGGGATACTTCCATAGCATCTGTGCACCAACACTCACAGTCTGTAAAAAAGGATACCACCTCACGCCTTTCTGAGGTTTGATTGTTATTTTTAGAATGGAGCAGTGGAAAACCAAAACCTCAAATCCTTCTCAAAGCTGCCTTTATCTTGCATCCTGCCTTTGAATTTGCTTAGCTGCTCTAGCCTTTTTCTTCCAGAGGAAGTAAAGGGCCATGTGTTTCAATGAACTGTCACTGTTTGCCTTGTAAGAGGTGAATTTCTGCCCCTTTACTCCATTTCAGACAAACAGTGCAAGCCTAAGGCAAGCCTGAAGATTCAGGAGGCAGAATCACATGTTCCCTATCAGAGATACCAAAGACATCAGAAACCCCCACCTGCATGTTCAATGGGAGTTTACAGGTGCCCATGAGAACTGAGGAGGCTCACAGTGATGGTAACTCATGTGTGGATATCAGTGGCCTCAGAGGGAGGTTTCAGCCCTTTGCCCCTCTCAGCTTTTTGTCCGTTGCCAACCCAACAAAGAGTTGCAAATGATTTTCCATGTGCTGATGCTTTGTCAGCTCTTTACGGATCCAGTGCCAGTTCTGCCCTCAAAAGTAGAGTGGTCTTTCAGCTGAGATCTGTTGGGAATACCTGAGTTTGTAGTATGGGGTGTATAAGCAGCCTGGTAGTGCCTACTGTGATATCACCCTCTTAGGCAAAACACTTGTCTCCATGGTCTCCATTTATAGCTGAACAGATGGGAAACCTGAATGCCAGACTTTCTTTGCACAAATATTTCAGTCTCATGTTGTTTGAAAAATAGTGTGCTGTGCAAAGCAATGAAAGACAAAGATGCTACATTAGATTTACCTGTGAAGAAGACCCTGAAAAGGTCACAAAAAAGTGAAAAAGATAATTCTATAAATACAATTTGGTATCAAAGCAAATGATGTTGTAACCATCAAGACTTGCTTCCTGTCAAGTTTTGCTTCTATGATGTCTATGAAGGGTTGTGGCTCTGCTAATCTCAGTTAGGAAATTCATTTCAGTCATCTTTTGGACACTGTTTCAGCCAGTGATTGAAATACCTTAATATTTTGGAAATTTCTCTGTCACTCTAATTAATTTAATAGAAACTGGCATGGGAGTTAAAGAGTATTGACAAATTAGAAAAAAAAAGTTAAAATAGAGGAGGTAAAAACAACTTGCCAGAAGTTAAACAGACAAGGCAAAAAATACTTTTGAAAATATACTCTTAAAGAATGAATTAGAAGTGCCCCTTGCAGTTAATCCCCCTTTCATATCCTAATATCTTAGCTGTTTTTTTGCCTGTGTAATGGAATATCTACATTTTTAAATACCAATGAAGTTTAACAACTCTTAGTCACAGGGAGTTGCAGGCGATTATTAATGATTCTGGCGTAGTGAAAGCTTCCTCTTACAAGTATTTTCACTTTTTTCCATCATTAATCTTGGATGATCTGTCCATGTCTCTTTCTTTATCTTCTCTCTTCCAGGAGCTGGTCTTCCCCAAAGCAGCTCAGCAGTTGTGTGGGCTGCTTGAGTTGGCTGCAGCAGGGAGGGCAGGGCTGCACAGTGCTCTGAATCCTTTTCATGTGTCTGCTACCGGGAACCCTCATCTCATCTGCTGTCATTTGTTTCGTCATCTTCTAGGTGGCTGATCAAACCCCTCAGCAACTGGGCATTGTTTTGGTAAATGAAGGCAAGAATCAAATTCCCCAAGTCATGGAGGTACATAGAGCTAGTTCATGCTGATGTGTTACACTTGCTCATCTCTAGTTCTTTCTCAGAAACAGAGAGGAATAGTTGACAGAAGCAAAATCTAAAAGGGCTTTTAAAAATATTTTTTCTTACTTTCTGTTTTCCTCTGTTCCTACAGAAAACAGGAGCCCCACTGAATATTCCCCATTTCCCTCTCATACTCTTCATGGGGGATAAACACCCAAGCAGCACCTTGTGTGGTGCAGGGTTAGGCTTGTCTTATTGTACACTCCACAAAAGGTGCTCACAGGCATCTCTACAGGGTATAAATAGCCCTGAGACCATGCTTAAGTGTCAATTCTCTTTCTGCTCATGTTTCTTGATGATAGGAACACCTGTGGGGCTGCCTCTGACTTGGCCTATATAAGTCTCCAGGTAAGTCCTGGAGGTTTGGAGAATCACTTTCCCACACTGTGGATGGGCTCCAGCACTTTATGCCTGGCCAAAACCTTCTATGTCCACATGCTGAGTCTTCATATGACTTCTGCTCAGCAGACCAAGCTGCTGGAGCATTTTTCTAGGAAAGCCCATTGCTGTTTAGCACAGGAGAAGATGGAATGTGAAAACCTGAGCTCAGACCGAGGTCCTGAGAGTGTTTTTCACACTCTGGGCTGAATCTATCTGGTAGTTCAGACATCAGGCATGGGATGATCCTTTCCTCCTGGTCCCTGTCCTTGGGTGCCCTTGGGTTGGGTGGACCCAGCCAAGTGCACTCTTAACTACCTGCTCTGCCCCCTTTTACCTCCATCCAAGACAGAGGCTGGGGCAAGTGAAGCCTTTCCCTTGTGGTGGGGTGTCCCATCGACACCTGGCACAGACAGGGATGGTTAGTCAGAAACCACTGGAAATGGAGCAACCTGGGAGGAATCTGCTCCCTCGCACAGCTGCTATTGCCTAACATGAGCTTTGCATGACGCAGTAATTGGTTCCAAGTGACTCACAGCAGAGCTGGCGGGGGAAAGTTCACGTCAGGAAGGGCGTGTGGCTCCTGCGTCGGGGACACGGCATCGCAGGGGTCCTCAGCTGGCAAAGGAGCTGGGTAGAGAACAGCAAGAGGTGATTCTCCACCGAGTGTCACAGGGAGAGCTTTGAGTGAGGAAACACAGCCTGATCCTTACTGCACCGAGTAAGGAAACCCAGCAGATCCCTCTCTCTGCACTGTGTGTGGAGGGCTTACTCCTCTGTCCAGAGAGGGCACTCTTATTGCAGGTATTTTAAGAGACCTGCAGAGGCAAGTGATAGAATGGCTGATTGTAAACTATTACTAATATTAACTAAGAGCATTTCTTACCTTTGATCTAAGCTGTGGATATTAAATGAGCTCAAATCAACTGTATTTGAAAAGATTTGAAATCTGTTAAACACAGACTCACACTTCCCTCTTTGTCTGGTGCTACTGGCCAATAACATTAGCAGTGCTTAGTATTGTATCCATTAACAAGGGGATAAGTGACAACATCAAGGCAACATGAAGTCAATCTTTATTTACACAGGCGAACACTAGGATTTACTCATTCTTGGTCTGCATTTGTTGTAGCCCTACTTAAGCCGACAGCCAGAGTGAAACCAGGTTTCAGATGCACAGTGGTTCCCTTACAACTAAAATGTAACACTTTGGAGTGAGATGAGTTTTGAGACACAGGATTGTTTCACACTAGAGTTGTGATTTCTGACACTACCCTTTGCAGAGATTTATAATATCAGTGGTATAGTGCTTTCTTTTCTTTTCTTTTCTTTTCTTTTTCTTTTCTTATTTTTTTTTTAAACTGGTTTATATATGAATGAGGCTGTGCCCTTTTCTTTTATTTTCTTTTCTTTTCTGTTCTTTTTGCTACAGCCCACTGGCTGCTTCCTTTTTTTCCCAGCCTTGTAGTATTTCCACCCTCCTCTCCCTTCCCCCAATCTGCCACAGTGTCAGTGAGAAACAA
Source organism: Pycnonotus jocosus (assembly GCA_013400435.1). Lineage (NCBI taxonomy): Eukaryota > Metazoa > Chordata > Aves > Passeriformes > Pycnonotidae > Pycnonotus > Pycnonotus jocosus. The sequence continues at coordinate 827,697 of VWYP01020303.1, read as the reverse complement.
AACTGCTGAAACCTGAGCTTTCTGGCTAGAGAAGATGAAGAATGAGAGGAGGTGGTAATTAAACCCTCCCTCATATTATTCATGCAAAGGAATTGTCTTTGAACACCACTTCATCCTGGGAGCCTCTCTGAGTTCAAAGAGAAAGTTGAGTTGTTGTCATTCTGGAGCCATAATCTAATCACGGTGTCCCCCTTTGATTTAAAAAATCTTCTTAGGAGGTGGGAAATATCTCTCCCTGTCTACTCTTTTGTATTTTATTTTTAATTTTTTAGTCTTAAGAATGTGGTTCTTGTTGTTTTGGCGTTTCTCTTGTAGTGCAGAGTTTTATCACCCAAGTTAGACTGGTTCCTGTCACTGGCAATGGTTTAAGAGATCTAAGCCTTTTGCAGTGTCAAGAACAGAAAAATACTCCTCTCTGTAATTGCAGACAATTCTCTGTATGCATGATAAGACCAAAAGGCTCTCCAAGAGCCTCCATCTTCCAAGGTATTTCCAGAATCACACTTTCAGTGCTGCTTCTTGGGACAGGCATCTACCATCTACTGGGATAGATCTACCATTTTTAATCACTTGGCAGCTAAAGAGCACTGAATGAGTTTCTTCATCTTCTTCTTGTCCTGTTTGCTCTGAAGAAGCCTGCCAAAACATCTCTAAACATCAGCCCATTTCCACACAGACCATAAATACTGCCACTGACACACAGGTATATGTCCACACATGGAAAGCAGGACACAATGATCTTAGCAATCTTTGCCTTTTCAGGGTTATTCGTTATATGATTCTCTGATACACACATTGAACATGTTTTGTGTTCTTCCTCGTGAGGGCTGTTCTGCATCAGCGACTTGCAGATAACTAAATCAATCATTATGGTTTCTGAGATTTTCAAGTGAAAGCTCCAGTATTACTCAAAAAGTTGGTGAGATAGGGCCTATTCCCACTTCCACCAGCTATCCTCCAGGTAATGTCCACCCTTGCTTTTAGAATTTATTAGATCTGTTCAGGGCACACATACTTGTTCAAGGAGCTCCTGCAAATCCTTGCAGAGTTCAGAGTCTGCAGATAAAATTAAGGTCACTGCAGGCTGGGGTGTTTCTGAGCACATGCAAGTGATTGCATGGCGAATTTTGGCTCCTTGGCAGTGTAGTGATGCTGAGGAATTGCCTGTCCAATTGTAAGCATGGACACCTGGGCTGGGTGTCTCATCTGAGGCAAGATTTCAAGACATCTGAATACTGCCCTTTAATTCTATTATAAAAAATGTAAAAGATTGGATCATTTTGTTGTGGACAATAGAAAAACCTTTAGGAAAAAACAATAATAGGAAAAGTAATGACATCAAGTAGATTTCTCTGTCAGTTTAAAGCTTTTAACACATAGCTTCATTTCAAAAACACCAAATGTTAGTAGCTCCCCTTAAGCCCATATGGCTCTGCTCAGTAGACACACCTAAAATAAATCCTAACCCTTTCTTTAGATATCTAAATATACACCTGTCACACTTATTTTTAACATTTTGTCTTAGATTTTTGGTTCTAACAATTTTTAGATACAGATTTACAACAGTGATTTTTTTTATCTATATCTGGTCAAATCTCTTTTGTACTGCTTATATAATTACAATTTTAAAAGCTGCTAAGTAGTTTTTGCATATACTTCTCATGCTTGAGTTCATCTCTGCTAACTTTGTGTATCTGAGATATTGAGCTCAAGATGGTCACTTAGCTTCTCTCACTTTTCAACAGAGACACATAGACACTGACAATGACTGTTCATCCCTTCCTGAGCTTGCTTGGATTAGTGTTTTGTGAGGAATCTGGAGTCGTCATTAAAAGGAAGTGCCTAATTCTTAGGCAGCTAAATGAGAAGAAGCTTATCCTTCAGCGTTGGCTTTTACAGCAACCAAATCTTCTTCATTAAGAACTGAAGCAGTTTAGCTAAAATGCTGCATAATTATTACATAAAATATCTGATATTCCCAAATACCAGTGGGGCACAGCTGATAAATCTCTGTCTGGTTTCCTGCTTCCCATGTGAAAATGGCCAGGCTAACACTGGCTGGTTTGAGTTAGAGCAATGAGAAGGGAAGACCACCTGAAAGATGCCTCCCTCTCTAAATGTGTATTCAAATACACAAGATGACCTCAAGGAGAGCAGATTTTGCAGCAGTCTCGTTAGGGATTAATATTTGTATTGTTAGATAAGCCTCTTCATATAGCTATATAGCTCTTTTTTTCTGGCAAATGGATAAAACTTATCTTTTTGTGTGAAATACATCATAACTTGCACAATGGGGTGAAACTCTCATAAACAGTTTGAAAGAAAGTAGCTGTCTTTTGCTAAACAGATGTGGGTTCAATTTCAGATGTCAACAATAAAAAAAGAAAATGCTTGACAACGGGGAAATAAATAACTGAACAATTACATGGAAATTAATAATTTTCTCTAAATTAAGCCAGACTCTTAGAATCAAAGCTTCTGTGTAATTCTGTGGAAGCTGGTTGTTCTTCTCTTAGGTGATGTTTATCTGCACAAAATACACATGGAAGGATATCAAAGTGGTTCTTGAATCTCTCTATAATTTTATGTTGGTCAGTTTACAGACAAATTCAGGATGGTCTGACCTAATCTGAATAAACTCAGGCTATATAAAATCACATAAACATCCATAGTAGAAAAAACAATTTTCTGTTCAGAATAAAACCAAACCACAACCAAACCACCCCACTATAACCCATACCCCAGATCTCTGGTTTCCATTCATAAAAGCCAAACGAATGAATAGGCAAGGTTATTGAGGTTATTATACCCAAATGGTATGATGGGGTGGCTTCCTGACCCACACTTCCAGCATAACTTGACAAAGTTAGAATTGGCAGATTCAGTGACTCCTAATCAAATTTGTGGGTCTGGTTCCTTAAAATGACTGACACAACTGTGATCAACAATTGCATCAACATTAGACAATTATGTAACGTGTAATGTGGCTTACATCTGTGGCTAGAAGGCAGGATTTTTTTTTTAATAGGCATTGCTTGTCTTTAAGATAGAAAGCAATGTAAAAGCCTTATGCAAAAAAACCCCAAAAAACAAAGAAAAAAAAAAAGACCCAAATCACTTTCTTTACAATTGTGTTTATTTGTTTCAAGAACAAATACAAAATGGCTAAATCCTACCATTATTTTCCTGACATATATTGGTTATATATCCACTGTTTGTGATTAACATCACTATAAAGAAAACAAAGCCATGATTATTACTACTGTAACTGGAGAAGAAAATATCTCCTGATTGAAATAAGGAGTGAGTTTGACAATACACCATGACAATTCATTGAGTAACTGGGGACAAGCAGCTTTAAATCTGAGTGGAGGGTTATGGGGCTTTTAATTGAGTTATTCATTAATATTTCCCATCTACAAAATAAGTTTGCTTTCTTTGAAGTCTTTAGACATTTGTAGATTTTTGTGGTAAAAATCATCTTTATGGCATTGGTCATTTAATTAGTCAATGATGTATTGGGAAGGCAAAGTTATGTCACATCCCCATGTGCTTTCATTACTGGCATCTGTGATGATCTTTCCTTTCACGGTCTGAGGTCAGCCTTGGTGACTTGCCTCTTGGATGCCCACCCTTCCTCTGAAATTCCCTGAACCCTACTCTCGCTTTCCTTCTGATGCTTTTAATTTCCATTTGCATTTTTCTGCCCACTGACCTTTAGTGATAGATGTCCTTCACTGGACCTTGTCTGTGCTGGTAACAGAGGGCTGTGGGTATTTTAAGGTGTGTCCTGATTTACACAAACAGCTGTATTTTGCATCTCTTTCATGACAGAAAAAATCACCCCAAATTCCAGCATTTAGTGGCAGCGCATGGAGACTCGCTTTGATGCTTTGGCCAGCCTGAGTGTCCATATTATCTCAGTGACAAGAATTCCTTACTTATCTCCAAGGATTCATAGGCTCCTAGGAAAGATGTTCAAATTTTGGCCATTTGACTTTAGCAGGTTTGGTTCTCATGCAGTCGAAGCCCAAGGGTATTGCTTTGAATGCTTAACAAGAAGCAAGAGCCAGATAAACACAGAGCAGAAGGCCAATGAGATCCTATTGTAAATCTATCAAGCAAACAAACCCCTCCCTGACCATCAGCCTGATTCCAAAAATGTGCTTAATGGAAGATTCCTGTGCTAAAAGACTCCTGTTACTGGACTGTGCAGAGCTGAGGTATTATTGAATCCCGTGTCTTTCTCTGCATTTCCAACAATGTGAGTGGAGCTCATGTCCTCCCCTGCACTGTCCCAGTAGCTGTGGAAACCAATGGAAATATAATTGAACATGGGAGATCCAGTCAATTCAGTTATTCAAAGCATGTGGCTGCACTGTCTTCCAAAACACCCTCCAGCCAAGCAACCCTTAGTTTGGCCATAGCTAAAACATGTTCTAAAACATGCTTTTGAGGTCAGCAGCCTTGTGAGTAACTGGGGGAGTGCAGGAGCTGCAAGCCTTGCTGAGCACACTTCGTGCAAGGCACAGAAAAAAGACTGCTGAAGGTGCTGCTGCTGCTGTTGCTGCTTGCAGGAAACCCATCCAGGCTTGTTCTTAAAAAGTCACAGATATGCACTGGAAAATCCTTGATATTTATTTTTGGATACAGGGCTAAACCCTGGCTTTGTAGAGGTGAGGAGAGTTTCCATTGATTAGATTAGAGCCCAGACTTCTTTTTCCAGCTTGATTCTAGATGAGCCCTGTCTCAAGCTGCTTCCTGAAGGAGTGGCAAGGAGAGTTTTGCTTTTTATGTTCACCAAGGGCAGGGTCTGAGGCTGGGAATCAGCCTTAGCTACCACCATTGCACTAACTGAGTGATAAATAGGAATTTGATAATGGCACACTCTGAATACAGACAGTATAGATTTGAGTTCTGGGTAGCTGCAGTTTACTAATCTCTGCAGCTGCTGCTTAGAAATTTTCTGGTAATAGCTAACAAATTCTTCAGAGAGATCAGCTTCCTCACCAGAAGGAAACATGTTTACTCAAATGGATTAAGTTTCTCATCTTTTATTTTTAATTTTTTCTCTTATTACTATGTGCAAAGTAAGAATACCCAGCTCATCTCACCTTTTCTGTCTGTAGATTTTCATCTTTCTCCAAGGAAGGTCAGGTTTACCCCCTTTGCAGATGGGGAAACTGAGTCATAGGGAGAGGTGTCTGAGGTCATTACGAAGCAAATGGAAAAAACTGTTGTGTAAACTGGTCTCTGGAGTCCCTGCCCAGTTGCTTGCTCCCATAAATGTCACTCCCACAGGGTTTAGGCTAAAGCTCACAGTGATAAATAGGAAACTCCCCACTGATTTGGATGGTCTATTAAATTAATATACATGTGTATATATATATATGTGTATATATATCCTTCAACAACTTCAAGTGATTTTAATATCTTATCATAATATCTTGATATCATCTAGAAAGTTAGATTGACACAGCAATTACAGTTCTTGTGGTCAGTCAACCATAACACTATCACCATTGCTGCAGGATGACTGAGGGTCTGATTAAACACACCCAGAGGAGAGTTTGCTCAGTGGAAGATGCAGAGTCCTGTTGCTGTGGATCCAGATGTCAACCAGACTGGCCAGACCTAGAAGTCTGCTGCACTGGAACATGGTAAAGGTTTCCTCTGGCTAGATGGTGCTGTGTGGGGCTCATGAGATTGGTCCAGCCATGGGGAGCACATGGACCACACCAGGCCACCAGAGACAAGAGGAGATAGTCCTGCCCCTCTCCGCTGCAGAGAAAACATTTTCCAGGAGAATGTGGAGCCCCCACTGTTACCTTCCAAGCCTGGTACTGGATCTTCAGTTCTTCCTCTCACCTCCCAAATTTCTGTTCTCCTAGATTACAAGGATTCCTCTGCTTGACTGTGGGAAATCTACAAAGCCTGTGCTGAGGTCAGAGCTGGGCAGCATGCAGGCAGCTCTCCCTCCAAGGAGGGCTCCCCTGGCATCAATATGGCACTCCAAACTACTCCCAGCTCCCACACCCTGACCAACATGCACTGTGCAAGTGTTCAGTGTGTCCCAGGTGGATCTGACCAGCTGGATGGGACACAGAAGCTCCCAGGGAGGCCACAGTGCTATAAATGAAGCAGTACACTTAGAGTTTTCCCTTCCTCTGAGTGAAGCATCACCTAAAATGTGACTCCTTGAACTAGCCAGATGGCTGAGGTATCACCAAAGGTCTGGGTTTCTGTGGGTGCTGTTTTTAGCTGGATATTCACTATGGGATTGATCATTGTCACCACTGAGCTTTCCCACTCTGACATCCAGGACAGTGCCTGGGGTCCCAGTGAGGCTCCAGGAGTGAGGCAAGCAAGGTATCTTTTCCAGGGTCTGGATGGGAGCTAGAGTGGGCAATGCTTTGGGCTGCTCCCCAGGTCTGCTCACTCCACTTCCTCTGCCCAATCTCAGGCAGTGCTCCTCTAAGTATTTTCTATAACAAAAGGGAGCAATAACAGCTCCAGTGAGCCCCACACCTTTGTTAAACTATTTTAAAAGCTTGTATTTCCTAAATGTAAGAACTCATACCTCCCAAGTCACATGAGTGCTACTTATCAATATTTTCCTGCCCAGCCTTTTAAAACTTCCACTAACTCATCCTGAGTCCCCCATTAAAGATATGATAACATTTTGTATCCCATTTCCCCTATAATTAGATTGTACAAACACTGTTTGTCTTGCTGAAAATGAGACTATCAGTAAGAAAACACTCCATCAACTTCCAGCACTTTAACAAGATCCCCTTTTTATATTTTATCAGTCTGATGTGAATCCCTCTGATCAAGTGTTAACAAGCCAGGCTATTTTCCCTTGATAATCCTCTAGCACTATAAATATATACTCACTACTCAGACATCAAATCACATGGACTGTAAGGAGTTTTAGGTTTCCCACTCCTACCTTATTTTTATAATATCTTTGTTTTTCAAATCTCTCTTGTTAGTTGTTCATGACAGCAGCATCAGTACCATATCCAGGAAGAAAAAAATACTTGGCTTTAAGGAAAGTTTGTTTATGTTGCTACATGTTGTAAGGAATTTATTTGATTTATATTATCCATGTAACTAAATTTTTATGGATTTTATCAGTGATCCACAGCTATCTGTCAAGTACACCTCCTTTTTGCCTGATGGGTAAAGTATCTTTGGTTATTACAACATACAACAGACAAGAGCTGAATTCTGCTTTGCCCTTGGAAAAGACACTTCATCTTCCTGTGGTCTTCTTGAATGTACCAGCATCTCTTTTTGTCCTTCTGGGAGATTCCCAAAACAGAAATGAGAACTGGACATGACATCCATTAACTGAAGAGCTCTGAGGAAAAAAACAAAACAACAAATCCCTCCCTCCCCACAAATGGTATAAGAAGACAATATATTTGTCTTCTAAATTTGCACAAGAGCACAATTAACTCCTGCTTCGTTATGCAGTTTCTTATTTGGTTGTAAGAATATTATCATCTCCTGGGGAGAAAAGGAAAATAATGATATTGGCAGGAATTATGATCTGAACTGCCCAAATTTTCAGTCAAAATCTCTTAGGACTGTACACAACAAAGTTTCTAATATTGTCCCTACCATTCTTTTTTCTATTACTTTATAAAAAGTTGTAAAACATTTTATGCTGATTTTTCTCATAGAATTCACTGTCAAGACCATAATACTTAAAATCTAGAGTGACTGTTTAATTACTTAATTTAAATATTTAATATTCAAGCCAAATATTTAAATTAAATTAAATTAAATATTGAATGTTGCACAGGAAAATGTCTACATCAATATTTACACCTTTCTGGCTTTGTATTGCGTCAAACTCCTCAGAAACTTTTCCCAGAGCAACACCACCACTTCCCAGGAGCTCAGTATGTGAGGGATGGGGCACCTCTCCTACAAAGATAGACTGAGGGAGCTGGGATTGTTCAGCCTGGAGAAGAGGAGGCTTTGGGGCGACCTCATTGCAGCCTCACAGGACCTAAAGGGGGCTTAGAAAAAGAAGGGAGAGGGTTGTTTTGGTGGTTTTTTGGTTGGTTGGTTTGTTTGGGGTTTTTTTTTGTGTGGGAAGACAGGGACAGGACAAGGGGCAATTATTTTAAACTTAGAGAGGGCAGGGTTAGATTAAGTATTAAGAAGAAATTTACTCAGAGGATGGTGGAGCACTGGAACAGGTTGCCCACAGAAGCTGGGATTGTCCCATATCTGGAAATGTTCAAGACAAGTTTGAATGGGGCCCTGAGCAACCTGATGTAGCAGCTGGCATTGCTCCCATGCAGAGGGAGTGGAACTAGCCAGGCTGTAAGATTCCTTTCAACCCAGGACATCCAGTGATTCTGTGATAAAGAAACTCTTTTCATACTCTCAGAGTCTCACAACACTCAATCAGTGCTAAAGATGTTTTCATATGGAAAAATTCACCTTTTGTGAACAGGTTAGAAATAATCTAAACATGCATCTAAAAATCTGAATCACATTTTTAAAAATGGTTCAATTGATAGCAAAAATAGAACAGATAATGAATGATGGAGCTACCTCCAGCAAAACAGTAACACAACTTACTTCTCTGATGACACGATTGTCTTGCCCTTTCTGTGAAAATATTTGCCCTCTGACTGCAGTATTACTAGTTTTCTTACTGTTAAGCCATTTTGAACAAAGCGTGGTGTTGGTATTGAGCATCCTCTGTAAAAATTAATATACAGATTCTGCCAGTGCTTTTTTTCTCCTCTGTAATTTTTAAAAGAGTTTTTGTTTTCTTCTGGTGTTTCAGTTTGAAATTTAATCCGGGAAACTTCCACTGCCAGGCAAAACAAAAATAAAGCAGAAACAGGATCAATAAGTAAAGAATTATGTAATACACTGATGCAAATCAACATGTGTATTGCTTTTGCATGGACAGTTTTGGTAGCTGGGTCTATATGGGGTGGCTTCTCTAAGAAGCTGTCAGAAGGTTCCCCAATGTCCAGCAGGGCTAATCCCAGCCACCTCCAGGATGGATCTGCTGCTGGCCAAGGCTGAGCCCATCAGCTGTGGTAGCAATGCCTCTGTGATAATATATTTTAGAAGGCAAATAAAAAGTTATTGCACGGAAGTAATTGCAGCCAGAGAAGACTGGAGTGAGAATGTGTGAGAGAAACAGCCCTGCAGACACCCAGGTCAGTGAGGAAGGAGGGGCAGGAGGTGCTCCAGGTGCCAGAGCAGAGATTCCCCTGCAGCCCCTGGTGCAGCCCATGGTGAGGGAGCCGTGCCCCTGCAGCCCATGGATGAGCCCACACCAGAAGAGGTGGATGCCTAAAAGAGGGTTGTGAATCTGTGGGAAATAGGGTCCTGGCAGGGATCCTTGGAGAGAGAGGTCCAAGTTGGAGCAGGTTTGGTGGCAGGACTTGTGATCCCTTGGGGGATTCATGCAAAAGGCTCCTGTTCCTGAAGGACTGCACCCTGTGGAAAGGGAGCCACACTGGAGCAGTTCATGAAGTTGTGCAGCCCACGAGATGCACTCATATCGGAGAAGCTCATAAAGAACTGTCTCCCATGGGAGGAACCCCACATTGGAGCAGGGGAAGGACTCCACTCCCTCAGCAGCAGCAGAAACAACCTGTGATGAACTGTGTAACCATCATTCCCTGTCTCCCTGCACCTCTGAGTAGGAGAAGGTAGAGCTGAAAAGGAGAGAGTGATGGGGGGAAGATGTTTCTCAATATTTGTTTTATTTCTCATTATTCTGCTCTGATTTTGATTAATGATAAATTCAACTTTATTTCTCTCATTCAAGTCTGTTTTGTCTTTGATGGTATTTGGTGAGTGATCTCTCCTGGTCCTTATTTCACCTTAGTAACATTTGTTATCTTTCCTCCTGTTCACTTGTGGAGTGGGATGACAGAGCAGCTTTGGTGGGCATGTGGCATCCAGTCTGGGTATACACACTAAATATTTTTGTGGGAAAATATTTTCTACTATTTTAGTTTTTCAGGAAACCACATATAGGTTAATAAACATAGTAATTCAGATTTAGGATAGGTATATTCCTGCAAAGTCACTAGGTTTAGCACCATGGTAGGTAAAATGTGAGTATAGCATGCACTAAATGGATTCAGAGCTGGCCAGCTGGCAGATTTCAAAAAGTATTTGTTGATGGGGAATTGTTACCAAATGGATGTGTTTCTCATGGAAATTCCCCAGTGGGCTGTTCCGTGTCTAACACTGCTCAACACTTTTATCAACTCCTTATTTGCACACGTTGTAAGAAGCTTTGGTTTTCCTTGATACGCCTGACAGATTAGTTAGTGTTTAGTGATGTACATGTTTTCTGCAAACTGTTAGCCTCTTACCAGAGTTTTGCTGTAATTCATTTTGTTGCCTCTTGTAATCTGAACATAAAGTTTAACTTTTTAAGACCTATTGTGAAATTCCATGGAGAATTCTGCCCATTTTTCTCTTTGTCTTATAGATAAAAGAAGACAGTCCCATTACAAGTCTTGGTGCTCAGCTGAAGTAGCTGGAGAGTCCACTCTCTAGTGACTTGTACTTTGGAAAATATGTTGAAAACTTTTAAGGAAAGAAAGGTTTAATTACACATTGGAAACCTCTATTTTTGGATCTGCAAAAGAAATTTAGCTCCCACTTAAAAGAAAGTCTTCAACTGTTATCTGAATGAGATGTGTAATTCTGGTAATGTTTTGCACACATATAATGCTCTTTATTTAAGGATGTTGCAGTGCTGAAAAATATTACATCATTAGGAGAAGAGCATAACAATATAAAAATATTGGTCAAAGCTAAGTCACCAAAAGTAATGCTAGCAATGACACTGTCAGTATGTCTGATGATTTGATTGTAGAGGAGACACCCTGATTACTGTGAGAGGGAGGTACCCTTGGTTGGTAAGTGTTCAAAAGTTAAAGGAATGAGTCTGGAAGAGACTAGTGGAATAGGATGAAGTGAAAATATCATTTGAGTTTTTTATTTTTTTTCTGTATTAGGGACCATTTCTTTTATGAATAATCAGATTTTAAAGAGGTAGAAAACATGATACTATTCTTCGCACTGGCGAAAGAAGGTGCTGGACAATATTTCAGTTTCAGAGGATGAAAGCCTGAAGGGTTTTCCTCTGTTTTTGGAGTGAGGAGTCCATAGGTTTTGCATGATGGATCACTGCAGAGGTTGTTGTGAGAGCCTCTCTGCAAACCAGGGCAGCAGCCAGGAGATTAACAAGGGAAGTAGCAAATAGGTGGTGGGAAAGATTACTTGGGAACAAACCTTGTTGGAACAACTAGCTAGGAGCAATTAGCAGGGCAGCCAGCACCAGCCCTGACCAGCAGGAAGAGCCAGCCACAAACACTGCCAGCAGAAAGCAGCCACAGGAGGGACAGTGAGGGCAGGGCTGTTTGCACGTGGGGCTGTGCCTGCCTGCACTGTGAGCAGGAGCACTGGCTGGTGACAATGGCCAGGGCTGCCTCTGAGGCCAGCCAGCTGCCAGGGCATGGCTAGAGCTCAGGCATGATTCTGCTGAGAATTACCATCCTGCTACTGAATTCTGCCTGAGTCTGGATCAAAACCAGAGCGAGACACAAGAAGAAGAGGATATCTCTGGCTGACACCAATGCACTGATCTTTCAGAGGTCTCTTTTAGCCTCTCTGGAGTGAGCAGGTACCTCAAGGGGGAATGGGATCATGTTTCCTTCTCTTGCTTGGATTTTCTAGGTGGAAAGGTATGCCTGGAGCTCAAGTATCTGCTGTAGAAGCACTGCTAGGCTCATGGTTTATACTTTAACAGCAAACTACCACTGGAAAATTTACTTACTGTTAATAGGTTCAGATCCCTTTATTTGCACTTTGCCTATAGCTGGTGTTTCTCAAACTCTGGCTTCTCTTTCTTTGTTATGAGGAATCCTCAGCCATTCAAGAGTCAGATGACTCTGATGCCATCTTAATTGGGAAATAAGCCCAGAACTCAAAAAAGTGCTTTCACTCATGAGAGTGGGAAGTATCCTTATACTTGTATATGTGTAAATGCATGGGCTCTACTGTGAAGCAAGTGGATTGATTGCAAAGGTTCAAGAAGTTTAAAATTATTAAAAGTAAGTTAGGAAATAACAAAAAGAGAGCTGAATTTTAAACTCCCAGTTTAGGCATGAAAAAAGTATGAAATCGAAAACAATAAGCAGAGATGAGGTCTACTGATAGGGTATATGCAAAGAGGAGAGAAGGGCACCAATAGCATCACCTCCTGCATCACTGCTGTTTGAGAAAGGATCACAGCAAAACAAAAAAGAAAAGGATAGGCAGCAGCCCAGGATGAGAGGAGCATATGCTGTTTCTTTTAATTATTTTCCTACTGGTAGGAAGTTATGTGTATGTTGAAATATTTCTCTCCTCCAGTCACAGCAGCCTACCCCAGATAGAATTTTATGTTAGTTCAGTGAAACAAGATAATCTATGTTAGCACAAAATGTCTCACATAGGTAGAGCAGCTGAAAAAGTAGATTTAACCATGGCAGTAGGGAGCTCTGGGTTTTCAGAATTGCATAGTTTAAAAATTGAAGCACAGACTAGGCCCTAGGGTATCCCATGATTCTGGGATGAAAGTATATAGCATCTTTATTAATATTATTAAAAACTTACTCATAGATGAACTAAATCTGAAGTAAGCCTTTCTTCTGAGGCTTCCTCTGTCTGTCAGACTTCTGTTTGTTTGTGAAGTTTACATGCTTCCTGTGTTTGACTGAAACCAGGGCTACTGAAATAACTTGAGAAATGTTATCACTCTGATGTTTCTGAGCCAGCTAGGATTAGAAATGACTGGAAATGTTATGGAAGAGACTGTTTTCATGAGATTTCTATCCAGATATGTAGACCAAAGGGGTTTCTTGCTCTGTGAACTTACAGAACACCTTTCTGTGCTCTTTGATGTAAACTCCTTGGTTCCTGTAACATAAAGAAAAGTCTCCCCGGCATTGTATCTATGCAAATTACAGCAAATAGAACAGTATAAGCTCACCTTTTAAGGTCTGACCTTTTGCTTGAACTGTTAACACCTGAAAGATGGAGGTTTTTCAGTTTTCAAAGCTGGGAACTGCAGTTTGTTTGTCGAGCTAGGAGAAGATTGTGTTATAACCAATCCTTTCAGGACCCTACAATGGGCATAGGAAATATTGTAATTTTTTTAAGCCAACAGAAACCAGACCACACAGAGTTAATGTCCCGACTCCATCCTGAGGGTACCTTTTTTTTCTTTACACAATTACCTGTGGTCTCAGTTTGTTAGATGATCTTAGCTGGCATTTGAAGTTATACTGAGACCATTGACATAGAGATGAAGTTTCCAGCTTCAGCTTGAAAGATCCTTTGTGTTTGTGGATTCAGGTCAGACACTTAGTGTTACCTGAACTTAATTGCAGTTTGTTTTTACTTTGCATTGTCTTCTAAAAAAGCAGTCCAGGGAAAGAGGGAAGCCTGGGAAAAACAAACTGCTTGACCAAAATTATTCCAAAAGCTGCATTAGGAGCAATTCTAAACACATCTTTGGCAGAAAGGTCACCTCCTTGCTCCCCAAACTTTGCCACTTCCTGCAGAAGCTCTGCTTTTTTGGTTTTGGACCTTAACAAGACCCAGGACTGTTTTTACCTTACCCTTGTCTCCCATCTCAAGTTCAGACTGCTTGTGCAGGCAATGCAGTCCTGCACAACTCTGACTCTCGTTCCTCAGTTTTGTCTCAGAATTTTTCTTTTCAGTCCTGTACAAGGAGGTTGGGTGGCTTGGCTGTTAGTGACCATCACTAAGGTCACAGTTATCTCCAGTATCTACCTCAGGCTGTAATTTTTGATTAGCAAATACAGTCCTGTTTATTCTTTCTTGAATTAGGGCAGGCAGTCTCCTTCTTGGTTTTGGGCCTATTTTAAAAGTTGGCTCAGCCTGGGAAGCATTTCTAAATACTTCAGACACCACTGAAAAGATACCACTAGTGAAATATGGCCCTTGAGATTTGTGTGCATGTTCACATCACAGCGTTTCCTTTTAATATTTTAATGTAGATATAAAAAATGTTGGATATATGTTGTGGGCTCAAATTGCAAACTCCATTGACTCAAAACTTTATTTGACTTGAGAGCTAGTAAAAAACTCTTCTGAGCTCCATTTATATGCTGATGATCTCTGCAATGCATTTGAATGCTTACAAATGATGACATACTGAGACTTTCCTCAGGATTGGGATGTCACATCAGAGCAGGCAGATGAGCCCGAGACATCTTCTTATCTCAGTTTAATGAGTTCGTGCAGATGAGCTTATTGGCAGTAAATGTTTGGGCACATGCTTGTAGCTAAGACATAGTGGGCTGACAGCAATGTGCTAATGTTATTCATTCCCATGAACAAATGACAAGTAGTTCCTAACTCACCTTTCTTTTGCTGTAACTCAATCCACACATGCAGTTTCCATTGCCTTAACAATGAACACCATATCTTAAACTGGATCAAAAATCCTTTCAGTTAATCTAGCTTCTGCTATTAAGATATTATAACCTTTTCTTTTTTATTCTTTCACAGAGATGGACAAAATGGATTTGAAGTGAGAAACTAAAGTTGCTAAACTCTCTCACCAATTCATAAAATAATGACCATTATAATAAAATTATATGTCTGAAAAAAATGACAATTCTACAGTATTTCATGAAGAAAAATCTAAATCAATAGAATGTGACTGTCTAAAGGTGCTGAATGAAACCAGGTAGTTTCAAGAATTGGATTGGAGACACTGTTTACTTATGTGAACTCAATTTATGTTTAAAACAAGTGAATAAAGTATATCTTTAGAGTGCAGTAAATCTTTTAGGAGTGGATTCTGTATGCAAACTGTAGTCATGGTGATAAACAGACCATTCTGCCAAAACAGTACAGCAAATGAAAAGGGATCTGACTTCGTGCAGGAACTCAAGGTAAAAGTTAACACTATGACAGTAATGATCTTGAGCCTCACATGCAAGCAGGCTTTTGTGCTGAAGAAACAAGAGATGTTTGAAACATAGAAAACTATGCCAAGATGAATGCAGCAGAACAGAAACAGTGCAGCAAACCACTCATGAGAAGACAGGCTGACTGCATTTCAGAACATGCACAGCAGGTGAATGAGGAATACATCGCTTTATAGTGTAAGGCATTACAAGCAAAATGTCAGGAGTCTGGCAAAACTACCTGCAATGTTTCTTAAAAAAAAATAAATTGCCCAAAGTTGCCAGTAAATAGTAAATAGTTTGGTAAAATGCAGGGAAACAAATCATATGCATGTGAATAAAGAGACAAACCACATCATGCCCATAATATTCTGTTAACTGGGTAAACTTACTTGAGGGTATGGAGCAGGCACCTCTCTCTGCTTGTTGGGTCGTGTCTGTCCAAACCACTTTCATTCTGTGTCAAGAGACTCTGCAAGCAGCATCTACACAATTTAGGAGTACTAAGTATTGTATAATGCATGGCAGGTAAGTAAAAGCAGCAAGCATCCATAAATGTGCTCATTGCCACCTAGAAGACACCTGATGGTGGCCAGGCAGTTACCACCCAGGGGTGCAGCAGGATCAGTGATGCTGTCAAGTTGCCATCTTTCACCCTTCAGTTTTTTCTTTGGGGGCATATACCTCCC
Organism: Pycnonotus jocosus; assembly: GCA_013400435.1. Taxonomy (NCBI): domain Eukaryota; kingdom Metazoa; phylum Chordata; class Aves; order Passeriformes; family Pycnonotidae; genus Pycnonotus; species Pycnonotus jocosus. The sequence goes on along the minus strand of VWYP01020303.1, from coordinate 812,015 downwards.
ATGCCTGTATTTTTTGTCTTGAAGCCTCCTCTCAAGGCATTAAAAAAGAATGGAAATATTGAATTGCCAAGTAAATCTACCTTTATATAAAGCTTTGCTTCATTAGTGTTAACACTATATTGATAACTGAAAAAAAATTAAATGTGATTTATTACTGCTTATTAATATTTAATACCAGCACTTTTTGGCAGAGAAACAAATACATAAATCAGTAATTACAGACTTATGAAATAGTGTTGAAAATAATTAGGCCTCACATATTACCATCTCTATAAACATAATTTTAAACTACTGATAGCAAACAGCAAAGTACCTGAAAATCATAATTTTGGACCTATGTGGCTTTGATTTTACATGTCTCAGACTTGGGCTTGATATTAAAGCAGAAAGCCTTCTGATGTTTTGAAATTCTGAGCTCTGTTCCCAAGCTCTTTCATGTAAATAAGAAATGTTTACATTCTTTAGTTCTGATAGAATATTTGAGTGATTGGTATGGTCACCAATCCAAGTGATGGGTTGACCTGCTTTGGCCAATAACTGGCCACCTTTGTACAGTGTATATAAATAGAGTCAGAAAATTAGAAAAAAGAAATTTTTGCATGCTGACCTTCGGACTGTCTGCCTGGTCCTTTCCAAACCCCAAAAAACAATTGCTGCACCCCCAAAAAGTGCAACAGACCTAGAAACTGTTTTCCAATAACAGCATCCATGGAATATCTTACTGACAGTGAGATCTGGTACCCAGCTGTTTTATTAATTGCAGTATCAAAGCTTAATGATGGGTGAAATTTTATGACCTGCTCAAACAGGTTATGAATGGTTAAACCATTCCTTCAAATTTGCTTACCTTTTTTAGCCATAAAGTTACCTGTGGTTTTGTTTGTCAGCTCTTTCAAGGGTTGAGGGATGTCTTTAACCAATTTTTGTATGAGACTTCTAAACTCTTTCAATTCTAAATTCCCATGCTATCATTGCTGTTATTGCTCTTAAAAACATTCTAATCCCAACAAGATATGGCCACAAAGAAAGTAACATTTAAATCTGCTTGATTAGTGGATAACTTCACCAAATAAAAAGGAGCAATCAAGCAGTCCATTTTTGTCAGTGAGTTAACTATGTGAGTTATATTAATTCCTGCAGAAAGTCCTTTATTCTATGGAGTTTTTTAATAAATAATTATCAGGTTCTCTTGAGTCAATCTGTCTAAATGCAAACATCAAGACAGATTATCTTGTAGCCTGTAGTGTGTAAAACAATTTGCCCTCAGTAGGTGGGCTGTTCTGTATTGTTGCTGTTTTCATATACCATTCTTTTACTCCAAAGAAACACAGCTTACCTCTTTGAAGTGATTAGCTTATGGAAATATTTATTATAGGAACAGTGATTAAGTTTTGGTTCCAAGACAGGTATAAGCACCCTCTAATCTACACAATTTTCCTTCAAGCTAAACTGTTTCCAAGTTCAGTCATAATATCCATTATTCTCTTTCATTATTAAACCCCAAAAGTATTTCAACCCTAAACTGCTTAAATATTAGCAGCACTTGATTAGCCCATCTCTTTCAAACATTTTTTCAGTTCTGGGAATGTGAAATTTTTTTTCTGCTGAAATTGTAGCAAAAAGCCATTTGCTGGCATGGACCTAGTTTACAGTGAGAGAGTCTTCACTACAGCCTTACAATGTCTGCCACGAAAATCCTCAAACTATATTTATAAGTTTCCAAATCATGATCGAAACATTTAAAAGATTTATATTGGGAGCTTAATGGATAAGATGGGCATTTTTTTATTCTTCACTCTGAATGGGTGGGGTGGAACATCCTCTTCAGGTATGAACAGCTACCCAGATTACAGGGGAGCCACTCTTTGTCTTACCACCCATGGTAAGAAGAGTGGATCTGTCTATATTCTGATGGATTAATTCTGTTTGAATACCAGGATGAATGAAAGTGGAATTTGGCCCTGTAATTGTAAAAAACCTCAATGTATACAGATGTCATCTACGCTCCACTCTCAGAAACACATAAACTTCCAGTGGCAGTCAAGGAATTTGGATCAGATCCTTTATTCTCTGAGCTATTGCATGTTATGTCATCTCTGCTTCCCAGACTCCAGTTTATATGTGACAACTCTTGACTTATGGATAGTGAGAGTCCCATTGTTTTCCACCTCTCACAGTCTTTCTCTCAACACAGTCCATTTCCCTAGCAGAATTAATTCCAGCTTTGTTCAATAAATGCTAGTCTGTCTCCTTAGTCACTCTAGGCATTGAGCCAATGAATTCAGACTAAACAGAGGATATTAATTTTACTTTAGCATGTATATATTGCACAAAAGCTGTGATGCACAAGGGTTTACTTCCAAGAACTAGAGTGAGACAGTTGTGTAAGTTTTCAAATTTGAACGTCAGAGATAACTTGCTGAGGGAATTGGAGACACTTAAGAGGAAATCCTCTAAGATTTTCTACTTTTAATGACTAAATACCACAAGAAAGTGGGCTGTGAAGAATGAGTCCTTCACCTGAAGAACTGGATGAGATCAAATAAACCTTGAGCTACCACCTTTTGATATTCCACATGCTGGTGGTTTCCTGGAGTGGATTACGGGAAGGTGTTGAACTCTGTGCTGAGAGTTCAGCTGCTAGAATGTGAACACTCCCAGGGCGTTTGTTTAAATATGATTATGATATTGGGAAAAGTGAAGCTCACCTCTCTCAGGTTGTGGAAATAGCCTTGTAACCAGTGCAACCAGCCAGTCAATGCTGCCTGAGGAATCTGGGTGCTGATTGATGCTTGCTAGGAGCTGGCAGTCCAATCAGTAGATCTAATTTAGTAAATTATGTTATGATTCCTCTTTGCTTTAGGAGAGAATAGTAGGGATGTTACTCAGGCATAACTGCAGTAGCTCAACTAATAAACATTTTCTTGAGGCAGACAGCTTCCTCACTGGATCCTCTTGAATAAAGGCATGAAACTCTTACCAGATCCCTGGACAAAAGGTCTTGCACCTTATATTTGTGGGACTGATCGGATTTCCTTAATCGCTCAGGGGCCTTATTGTTCTGTCTCAGCAGAGCTGTGCAGACTTTATCTCTCACAAATACATGAGAACTGCAGTCCTTGCACCCACAACTCCTTGCCGCTGTTATCAGCTAATTAACAGCACAAAGAAATAACAAGCCTTAGCCCAAAAGGCATCACAGAAGTGAATGAGTTAACTGCTTACAGAGCTGAGGCTGATGCTAGAGAAAATACAATTTAATCCAGTTTAAAGTCGTTTTTATCCAACCTAAAAATGTTAAAAGAAAATTTACTTCCTTAAAGACAAAACAGTAATGCTCAAGATGTTACATGTACGCCTGCAAGGACACATCTGTGGATGCATTTGGGGAACTGTTCTGGCTTAACTGACCAGCTGTGCAGGAAATATATGTGGGATCTTCCTTGAGACAATTTGTGCCATATGTAGGGCTGATTAGTAATGAGAAAACCCCCAAAGTTTTTCAGCCCCAAGCTGTCATCACTAATTCAGTGTCCATGGAACCCAGTCTGCTGGAAGTGGGGTGAGTCTGAACTTGGAGGTGAAAGCAGAAAATTAGAGAGCATGTCCAGTTGTTCACATGTGTTTTATAGAACCACAAAGGAAAGAGATATATTTTCTCCAACCAGGTACAGCTTGGAAAAAGCAAGATCCCTACTGTTCCTGAACCTTGCAGGTTTCATCTCACCAGGCACACTCATCTGAGCTGCCAAGCAGCAGCTTTTACATCTTCCCCATCTACCTGGAAGTGTTGATGGTGCTGGCAGAGGCTCTGGGGCTTGGCATCAAGAACTAAAGTGACACTTTCTAAAAGTCTGGACATAACCCTTTGGTGACAAGTCACAGAAATCCATGAGTTAACTGGATAGATTTTCCTGTCATAATGTCAGCTGGATGTTTCAGTCCTGAACATCAGAAATGTAGGAAGTGTGATGGAATGGAGAGGTAAGGCCCTTTCCCCTTTGCCCTTTTCAATCCAGCTCTTTGGTTTTCCCCTCTTCACAGCCTCTCACCCTCTCAAGGACCCCGCTCCTTCTTGTGTCTTTCTGCAACAGAGTCTCATCTCCTGCCTTGCCACTGAGACATTTCTCCTTTACCCACCTTCTCCTGTCCCTTCACCCCTGATTTGTTGCTGACCTCCACCCATATCCAGTGTCCTCATGAACCCAGGACCATGTAGGCATGTCCCACTAGTTTCAGGAATTGCTTTATTAGTTCATGTCTGAACATTTTGCCATCTCTGAAGAGGCATAACACCATGTGAGTCAGTCTTACAGAAATAAGTCTTACTTGTCAGATCTTTGCTTGGGTCCTTTGGTGAGGAATTGGTTATTAGAACATGGAGAATCTTGCCTCTCTGTGGATAATGATGTAATGTATGCAGCTGTCTGACTTAATCCAGGGCAAAGCTAAGGGAGAGTTGTTAGGAACAGTACTACCCATATTCTGGAAGTGGAAAGTCAGAGTGAAATAGGGGGTTATACTTGTCTCAATGTGACACAGTTGATTTCCTCTTCACGCTGCCATGAAGACACAAACAAAGTTCATGAACCTGCCATGGCCTCATTTTATCTCTGTCCTTGTCATGGACCTCTGGATGCTTTCATCTTTTGATGAGCTTCATTTAATCCATAGAGATCAGAGAGAAGAGTTACAGGGTTCAACCACTGATTGTGGACCTGTGTTAAGGAGCCTGCAGGATAGCACAAGCTGCTTCTGCAGTCTTTCCTCATGGGCCCTCTCTGTTTCAGTGAACTCAATGAACTCAATAAAATTAATATCTTTCCCATCATGGTATATTCCCCTCTGTTTTTTGTAGGATCAGCCTGGAAATTATTTCCCATAGCTTCAGTCAGTATCTAGTTATATATTCACCTCTACTTGTTCACAGTGCTGCTCTCCAGAGTCTGAGAGAGAGCAGCCTGATGCTGCACCCATACCACCAGCCTTCCCCCACCTCAGGTGTCCCACCCCTTTCAGTGGCATGCAATCAAGCAGACCACTGCTCACCTGACGCAGGTAAATCTTGACAACACAACAGTACAATTGCAGTGGCTGCTACTGGTGGTCTACCCTGTTTGGTTCTGAGCAAGGTTCAAGGTGTCTGGCTCACTGGTGCATTGCTGCAGTCCCTGTGCTGTGCTAGAAAACAGTAACAGCAGTGTTACACAGCCCTGAGCTGAAGGCGTAGCAACTTCTATGTTTGAAGCTCATCTCAGTAGTTACAAAAGTATTTACAAAGCTGAATGAAAAGACTTCTTTCTCATATTCTCTGTCAAACATCATAATAGTTTTAGGTCAGACTCCTACACCTATAGAAAGTCCTGCCAGAGTATGTGGAGCTCTGTGAAATCAGAAGTTTGTGGGCAGCCAGTCCAGGTATTGTACAGGTGTCATGAGGGAAAGCCAGACTTAGTGCTAAGGTTGTCCAAAAATGTTCAGACATTACCAAAGCATGTGGTTCCTGGATCTGACTGATAAAGCAAAGGGCTGCTGATGGGGAAGAACAACCAAAAAAGACCTGGCATCTCCTTAGAGAAGTACTTGGAGGTTGTGGATGACGATTTCAGAATTCAGGTTTGGGCTAACTGGTACCAATTGGCTGCTAAAGCCCATCAAATTTTTGTGAGAGCCAAATGCATACAGAATCAGTTCAGCTCACTACAGTGGGAGGAGTATTAGGGGTAGAAAGTGTATGAATGTTTATGCTAAGACCACCCTGATGATAGTTAAGTAGGTGAAAGCTGATGCAATAAGTATGTGAAGGTGTGTCTTAATATGCAGGCATATTTAACCAAAATGAAGGGTTTTTTCAGAAAAAGAAGAAAATATCCATTCTTTAAGTGTACAGTTTGAAAAAAAAAAAGAAAAGGTATGGAAAAGTACAAAAGTATCTGCTGTCAGCAATGACATTTGTGGCCATTTCTCCTAGCCAAACTCAATTTTCTGGCACACAGATTTGATATAAACAGTTTGAACAGCTTTCATTTTTATTCCTTGAGCAAACAGGAAGGAATACCAGTCCTAATTTGAGTTCAGCTCCATTATATTTTCTTGTTTTTTCAAAATGCAACAGTTGTAGAACACCTGTGCAGTGTTATGTGAACTGCAGTCTTTATGCTCAGCCTTTGGCAGAGGTTTGGAGTTTTTCTTTCTGAGCCTCAGCTAGGCCTATCAGTTATGTGTACAGTTTGAATCTTCTGCTGCCATCACATTGATGTTGCCCAAAATGTTCTGCAAAGATAGGTGGATGTAGATTACCTTGGAATTGGTGCTGGAAAACATATGCCATTTAGTTTTTTTCCTGGCTGGTAACATTGGTGCAGACCAGGAATAAAAGTTTTACTCAGCAAAGGTGATGTATTAATACACAGCAATAGTGTTATGCACTCAGTTGGGTCCTTCTCATGTCACCTTCAAAGCTCTTTCATTGATGAAAATGTGATCTGTCTGCAAATGCAACCATTATTTTACATAAGTTAATTGTTACAACCACTTTTTCCTTTGAAGAAGGAGGGAAAAGTGAAGAGAAAAGTTCTTCCAGGATTTGTAACACAAAGGTGGTAGATTCACATGTTCACTCTGTACAAACAAGCGGCAAAAAAACCCAGATGCAAATAACCTCGTGGCCACGTCAAGCTACTTATAGCCACTTCTGTCTCTAGGCTGAAAATAAATCCCAAGGCTGCTTCAGGCAGAGGAAAGAGATACCTTTCTTATCATCAGATCATTAGATCATAAGCTATGAGATGTTGGAGTGCAAAAGGAAGTAACCTCTACTCTTCTAGTAGTGTGATCACTGTTATGGGTGGAGTAGGACAAGGCCATTTAAAACACTCTGGAAAAAATGAAAATATGTATTTTTTTAACAAATATCTTCTAGGGAGGAAATGCTAGATGTATCTGCTATGATAGGAATGGTGGGAAAGTTTGAAGTGCCTGTGAGGAAGAATGTTTGGTGCAAATATAATGTACTTTGCCTTGACAAGATTTTGCACTGAATTGTGTTGGCTCACTTGTAAGGCAGAGGATCCCTCAGTGCCAGTTTCAGTGAAAGGGATACAAAGGCCTGACTCATCTGATAAAAATAGGTCAAAACTTTCCAGAAAAAAATCAATGATTAAAATTACGTAATTTTTGAGAGAGGATAAAGAAAAAGAAAGAGAGTAGGTATGTAGAGAATCTGATAATGGGCAGAGGACATTCCACTGACTCTTTTGTAATATCGTAACAACAGCTTTTCTGCTGGTTGCATTTCACAGAAAACAAGGCTTTTCTATGGGGAGAAAATGTTCAATTTGCAATCTCTTAGAAACTCCTTCAATAATCATGGGCATGAACTTGGCTCTAAAACAATCCTGAAAGGCATACCTTTATGCAACAACTGAGATAAAGAAGCAAGAGCATCTGCAGGGGTCTGGACTCTTGCAAATGCTACAACACATCTGCCAGCAACAGGCCAGTGTGAGTGAGCTTGACTCTGGTCTGTTGTTTATTCTGGACTTCATTTCTGGACTTCAAGTTTCTGGTGGCCTTTGTTCAGATTCCCAAGCACAGAATTATTGTAAAATAAAGAGGAGGCCAAACTTGGACTTGGAAGAGGAATCTCTGGCGCTGTTTGAAACATATAAAAGCATGAGGTTTGGCTAACCTTGCTGAGATGCTGTTGCACAATTGTATATGTCAGAGATCAGTAATTAGCCCTCATGCAGATCTGCTGTCATGGTGGTCTTGAGAAAAACATATATTTTTAAGTCACAGCGGCTTTTAATGCCAAAGAATTAGTATTTGATTTTTCAGATAATGCTACTGCAACTCACTTTCAACTTGAATGAATGTTGGCAGGCAAAGTCAAGTTTCTTGCAGATCTTTATTATGTCTGTCAGCTATGGACTCATAATATCACTATCACAATGCAATGCATGATTCCTTGACTTAAATATCACTGCCCTTTCTCCTTAGGAATGGAACTACTTAAAACACCCTTCTCATGCAGAGAAGTGTTGTTACTTACACTTCACACAAGAGTAATTGAAGCATCATAGGTTTGAGTCAAAGCCTTCAGTAATGGTCAGATATCTGTGTGTTTCAAAGATTGGATATATCAAGCACAGATGGTCACACAAATTTTTCTGGTAGACTGGGGAACAGAACCCTGGCACACTAGGCTCTGGCCTCCTAGATGAAAGCACTTTTCCACTAGTATCACAGTGTCCCAGAAGGCTATATTTTTTAGTAGGTATTTTCCCATTCTGTCATGAAGAACATTCCCAAAGGTGCAGCACTGACTTCCATTTAGAAGTAATTAATATAAAAAGTCTCAGTGAGGAATCCCTGGAAATGCCTGAAGAAAAAGAACTCCAAACTTTTAAATCTCTTCCAAGTGTTTGTTTTGTTAATATGCATTCTCAAACCTGAAGTAAACAGAAAACACATCTGACAAAATGACTTTGTTGTCTTTACTACTATACAAAAAGAGGAAATGTTGTATCAAAAAAGAAAACTATTTAATCTCTTGTTGGTGCAAGTCTGTCATTCTATCATGTCATTGTCTATTTTCAAATGGACAGGCCCTTGTGGGCAGCAGAGTGCTCTACTAAGAAATATGAGCACCTCCAGTGGGTGATCTGGACTTTAAATGGCCAAAGGGCTACTGGGAGACATGGGTTCCTTTTCTCCATAGAACTCTCAAATTCCTAATTTAATTGCCAGGGGGTAAATAGGATGAAATCTCCACTTAAAATTATGTTTTAAAAGGTCTCCTCTGTTACTGAATATAGTTGTCACTGGTGTGTCTGAGAATAATATTCTCTGTCACACATAGATAAACCCCATGTTCTCCCTAACCCAATTAAAATTGTGGGTCATCAAATATTACACATATGCAGAATGCCAAGTGTTCCAATTTAGCCCCAAATCTTTCAAGAGAAGTCATTGGAGCCCCTTGAGTACCTTCATTTCTCATATAACTGATGTCCTTAACTGCTTAATACTGCAAATTATTTAAAATCAGATTTATGAAATTATGTTATTAAAAGACTTGGAGATATTCAGACACAAATATGTACCTAAAAAGTATAGTGAAAAGATAAAAATGCAGTAATTTGAAAAATATCTTTTAAAACAAAGTAAAATATTAAAAATTAGCAGCAAAAAAACCCACAGAGAAAATGTTGCATAATCATTACTCCACAAAGCTTGCTTAAATCAAATCTGTTTGATACGTTTTTAAATTAATGACAATTAAAGAGAGTGTGACAAACAGAAATAGAAAGAGTGGGAAAAGGAGGAGAGATACAGTGGAGCCTCAGAAGAGCAGTGTCTATATCAGCATGGAGTACAGCCTGCTTGGGACAGAAATGAAGGAAATGGGGTGAAATAGTCAGTTTTGAGGGTCTGATATCTACACCTGGTTGCATTTAGGAGTGTTTTTTAACATTTGCTATAGTTTGTCCCCAGAGCACACAGATGGACCAGAGCAGATTGTTCAAGGACAATCTCCTCCAGCCCAGCCCTAAGTGAACAGAATTTGGGTCACTCCACCCAAGGTTGCTGTAAGAGGTAATGATGAGATTTGCATCAAATGTATAAATCCGTTACAACATGAAATATGAATGTGACTAATGTGACATGCAGGCCTGCAACATAGAATGATTTTATGAAAAGGTAATTTCTGTATTTTATTTCAGGAGCTTGATGCCAGCTTTATGAGGAGATTGTAGCAGAAGAATGAGTCTGTTCTACTTCAGAGCTATGCAGCAATGGTAAAGCTGTACTCTTGCTAAACCATTACCACAAAGAACACTTAAACCAGTGTACTTCCAAAATCTCCCAGCAGATCTTCAGTAATACCAAATCCATTACTGAAGAGAGGCCGGGATTTTCCTCAGACCACAGAATTTTCTGGGGAATTTGCAAATAAAAAAAGTCAGATGAGGATAAAAATGAGAACATCTTTTCAGAACCATCTTAGTCTGGGTCCCATCCCCAAGAAACTGCACGACATAACAGATGAGAAAGCATTGCCCTCGGGAACCACCTCTCCGGTGAAACCTCAATGTTTTGTTTTGATCCTTCAATGTTTAAAGCTTATTGTGGCCTCTAATGCTGGGATACAGCTGGGACATGAGAATCACAGTACTGCTGTCAGTTCTACATGAGCTGTTACAGAGAAGAGAACAGAGTTGCTCAAACTGCCAGCAAATACAGCACAGGGTTTGCTCTTGTGTGTGCCAGCATTTACTCCTCACAGTGGAGAATCCTTGAGTAGGATTGGAAGGGACCCTGAGAGGATACCTGATCCATACACCTCTCTTTCTTTCCCATATAAAACTTATGTCTTTATTGCTTTCTTCAGTTGTTTCAAGCACCAGGATATGCCAGTCTGTGCAACCTTTGCCACAGGAAAGCAGGCTGCAGCTCTGTGTTAGTGTAAGCCTGGCTCCTAATCCTGCTGATGAAAGATCACCCTTAGTTTTACTCAGCTGGGATACCCTTCCCAACCTGCAGTTGTAGCATGCAGCTGAGGTGGTCACACAGATTCTGTGTCCTGACAGGAACTCCAAGGCTGACTTGACAGATTTGCCTTGCAGGTGGCTCAGTGTGGAAGAGAGGAACACATGCAGGGACTGGAGATGGGAGCAGTAGGTGGGAGCTGGACAGGAGAGTCTCCAGTGTATGCCTGTGACCTGAGCTTAGTCAAGTCACATCCTTCTGTCAAATCTTCTCTGGCTTGGTACAGCCCTTCCTTTGATATCCAAACATTTTTGTTGATGGGAAATTTTAAATGGATAGAAATTTTAAAAAAATAACCTCAGATAACTTCAAAATATGTTCATATTTTACTTCAGACTACTTTCAGTTGTGAGGATTAGATGGGTAAATTGCTTTTACCAGAGCATCAGCATAGTCTGTTGTTGAAATTCATGCTCTTAGGGCAGGGGTACAAAGGTAGTCAGGTGTGTAACAACACACACTTGGGCAAAGCTGGTGGCACTTTGCCTCCTGCACTGATTAGGCAATTTTGCTGACTCCACTCGCTGCATCTCCCTATTTGAGCCCCTGACTGGCCCTGCACAGCTGGCCCACACTGGCTGGCAGTCTCTGAACTAATATCATTGATGTTTATTGACTGGAAGCCTTTGAATAGTCTGTTTGTGTGGAGTTTATTTGAGCAATACAAATCCCTATTTGGTAGGCAGTTTGAGCTCCCTCTAAAGAGGCTTGTCTATGATAGTTTTGCCACTTTAACTACAGTGGTATAATTGAAATTGCAACACAGAAAATACTCAAGGGAACAGGCAATTATACTGGTGGCAAATTGTTTGTATTGGTCTAGCATATTACAGAACAAAATGGACTATACCGAATTGATGTTTTCTATCAGTTTCTGTCAACATATTACTCTAGGCAAGGGTTTTATGCATGTATATTGCCTGGCCTCAAGTCCTCTTTCTAACAGATTTAGGCATGCTGGTACAATATAAATGTTTTCAAATTTAATAGAGTTCCAAAGTGAATAATATTTTCTCCCCCTCCCCCAAAATCTCCGTGCCCAGCAAGTCTAAACTCACTGTTGATACCTGCTTGGGTAGAGGCCTTTTTTCATAGATCCCATTGACTCCACAGACTGTAAGCAATGCTGTGAGCTCACTGTGATATGTATGAAAGTAAAGAGTGGCTCTTCCTTCTTATCTCAGTTGCTTTGATGGCATTGGGAAGATAAAGAACATGCTGTTGCTTTTGATGAGGGGAAAATAAAGAATTAGCAACAGCAACTGTATTACCCAAACCTTTGCCTGCTAAAAACTTTGAACAGGTCTTTGGGTTGCTTTGATTATTTTTTGTTTGTTTCCATCTGCTTGACTGGTTAAATGTCTGGAATAGCTAGAAGATGTCAAAAAAAACCCAGAAAGAGCAGGCGTCTTAAGCATAAGATTTTGGCTGCCTGGGTTTCTGACATGCAGTGAATGAGCCTGTCTCAATGTCCCTGTCACCTCCTGAAGACCTGACGTCTTCCTTAGATGAGAGCTTAGAGAAGCCAAGCTGGCAGCAAGGGGAGGGATGACAGTGGTTACACAGGTTTGTAGGCATCAGACTACAAAAGCAGGGCAGGACCCTGGACTGGCTGCTGCAGCTCCCCGGGCTGGCTGCCACAGCAGCACTTTGGGCTGGGTGTAAAATGAACCCAAGCTCACCATGTTTAGCCTGTGGCTAGTTCAGTAGTTCCCAGCACAGCTGGCCAGGCACCAACTGGTCCCTCTACAGGTATTTCATTCTCCCCATGCACTCCTCAGAGAGTTGAAGAGTGGAGCCAGGGTACACAGCACTGGGAATTCCCCCAGACATTGGCTCATTGGGTTCATACATTGTTATGTTCTACCAGGTAATATCTGTTTAAAATTCAGTCTTGCCTTCTTCTGAATGCCTAGATCCTTTCTTTAAAAGAGCTGTCGGCTCCTAAACCACTTATGGTATTCAGTGTTTCTCATCCATCAGCCCTTCCTGTGCTGAAGATTCCAGATCTGTTTACAAAATGTTCAAAGAAGGAGGAATTTGGGAGCTGGTTTGAAAGGCCTCCTGTGTGCTTTTAGCCAGCACTTCTCTCTGTAGATTGCAAAAGGTTTTATAGCTCCTTTTCTCCTTTTTTCTCCACTTCTATTCATTCTTTCTACAGCTCCTTGCTCTTTCCCCTTAGATAACTGTAATCACATACCAGATTAAACCTAAAAAGGCAACTTTGGGAGTTTTCTTGACTTTATCTTTTGTGCACCACACAAGTGCACCAAGCAATAAATTATTCTTAAAATTTTCTCTGCCCGTAGCATGAGATGGTTTTCATTCCACCAGCGGTATTTCACCTGCAGAAACCATGTTTGTTGACTTCAAAGAAAACAAAAGCTGTATTAATTGTGATGTTGTTTGGTAGGAGAGGAGAAATGCTTCTAAATGTTTTCCAGACATAATGTTTAAAACATTTTGTAATGTAGGGGAAGTCTGAAAAGTAACATCTCTCAAACTGAATTGGATACTAGGGCATCAGACTAAGACTTTTGTGAAATATCACCAAGGGAGGATTAGATTTGAATTGGACAACATGGACAAAGATGTGCAGACAAATCTGCAAATTAGCAAAAGGTAAATCTGATCTCTAATAGTATCCAAAAGGGAGTTAAGTTCTGCCACTTACAGAGCACTGGGAAGATATTTGCTGCTGTCAGTGAGGCCAGAGCAATAAAATCATTCAGAGTCACCAAAGAAAACTTTTATCGAGAGATCCCTCGATAAACAAATTTTGTTTGTTTTTCTAACTGCCAGGGATATTGACTCTCTTATGATACTACTTATGATACTACTTACAATACTACTATTCTAGCACCAAAGGAAAGCTTCTGCTGCTATGAAATTTTAGGGTTCCCCACTTTGAACTGAAGAATTTGTATTGCTTCTTTCTTGATGTTGAGAGAAACTCATTCTGCACTATGGAATTAAAGAAATCATGGTTTCTCCTTGTTCCTTCCACTGCTCAATGACCAGTGTGTGTTATCTCAGAATGCACAGCTAACTCTGCAGCCACCAAATAAATTTTTTGTAAATGTTCAAATGGTATATCACCATGACAGCAAGATGTGGAGCCTGTCTGTTGAGCTGGCATCATTTTATGGCTCACAGTTGAGGGAGCTTCATGGGTGGCCTGGAGTCAGCTCTCTGTGTGGCTATGTGGAGGAGTCAGAGACAGAATCTGCTCTCATTATTTCACCAGTAAGTAAAATAATCTGTGGACTTTAGGGATCCTTATTCATGTCAGAAGGTAAGAACAGAGGATCTGTTCCTTTTCTAGGAGGTGCTTTGCAGATGAGATGCAGCCCTTCATTGAGCCTGGAAGATGGCAAGCTCCTCTGGTGTCCTGGTGATGACTCTCCTTTCTTCCTGCCACTCTGACTCCCTTCCATGATCAGTTCCTATCTATCTCTGTGCTTGAATCCTCCTTGTCCTCCTCTCTGATTACCCTTCTCATCCCATCCCCAGCCTCCTCCCTGTTGACCTCCTCTCCCCTTTCTCCAGGCTCTTCCTGCCACCCCACTCCCCATCTCCACAGTGGCTGATGTCCTTCCTGCCACCCCACTCCCCATCTCCACAGTGGCTGATGTCCTTGACACCAACTGGAGAAGGACAGACACTACTTGATATCCTTTTCGCCACATAACTGTATTTCCATGTTGTGAGGAAGCCTGCCAAAATCCTGTTCCTCCCAAAGCAAACTGAGAGCTATCACCAGCTGGTAACAGCTTGCAGACACAACTTGCTGACTTGGAAATATTCTTGACAGAAGCAAGAAAGCTCAGATTATTAATCCTTGCTATTGTGAAGAATTTAAATGAAATATGTCCCAACATCTGGTTAATGATCATAGCAAATCCCTTAAAAAAAAACTTGAACTGTACATACAAAAAAAACCCCAAAAAAACCAAAAACAACCCAAACCCCCCCACCCAAACAAACAAAAATAAACAAACAACCTCCCCCCCCCCAAAAAAAAACCAACCTAAAATAAAAACTCAAAAAACCACAACACCAAAAAAACCCACCCAACCAAAACCATTATTTCCTGATAGGCTTAATAACCTGGAATTATGGAGACCATTTATATCAATTTAGAAGACTGACTTGTGACCACCAGTGAAGTGTGAATCAAAGATTCTTCTTAAATCCACAGTGTGTGCTCTACAAAGGATCCCACCAAGCCAGACATAACATACCAGCATTCACTGTACAATCCTCAGCAAGCAGAAGGTCCCTGAGTTCATCATTCTCTGGTTTAGAAAGAGGAAGAGACCAGTGCTCAAGGTTTGTGAATAACTTCCTAACCTGCTGCTGGCTTTTTTTTTCTTTCTCATTCATGATGACACATAAGAAGCTTGGGCTGTTTCTGACTGGTTGTCTAGAAGGAAACCGGGTAGTGGTTGAACTTGGATTATTCAGATAGCAAAAGGAAGAATCATTTTTGGCATCACATGGCTATCTTAAAATTTCATTTAGGAACCTTGCCACAGACTGCCTTTCTGTTTTGCTAGGTAGATAGAAGCAGATATATATATACTGCAGGATTTACAATCTAAGAGAATACATCTGAGGTAAGTCCTCAGCAAGTGGTATCATGCCTGTCTCTAGTGTCTACAAAAAGTTCTTGATTGAACCCATTAGAAAAAAAAAATCCCTGAATAAATGTCAATATTTCTTCCAAGCAAAAGTAATCTTGCAAAATTTCCCTGATGATCCTGATTCATGCAGAGCTCTTCCTTTGGAATAAAGTATAGTCATCACAGTTCAAGTATACAAAGAAAAAAAAGATCCTAGGAAGGAATAATTGTAGTGAGTTGCTGCTCAGTTTTGCCCTTCAGGAGCTGTCAGTGTGACCATTATGTGTTCATAGCAGTCAGTGACCATTTTCTGCTCTTATGCCTGGTGCATTCAAACCCCCCTTCCTCAGCCCCTTCCAAGATCACCTTCCCTCTCCACTCACTCCTGTATTGTAGTCACCAAAGCCTCAAACTTTCTCCCTTTTCCATGATCCCAGGCCTGTAAGTATTCACATGCAAAGTTTGTTTTCCTTTTGGAAATTCTGATTGTTTTCCAACTTTCTGCCTGTTTTCAATTCACTTCCCCACTCCAATTAAAAGTGCTGTGACAGAAGCAGACTTCAGTAAGATGCTTTGCTCTCTTCATGTCTGTCCTACTTGGATCTGAAAGGACGTTGGCTGAATATTGGATATCCTCAGAAATTCTCCAATTACAGTGAAAGCTGCCAATCTAAAGACCCTTGTGCATTCTCACTGTTCACACACAATATGATTTTTTGGGTTGTGAATCAGGTTCACAGCTACTTACAATTGCCAGCTCTTTGTCTTTTGTTAATACTGTGCTTCCTTTCCTTCCCAGTGAAGGAGTGGGAGCCACAAGTAGCCTGGAACAAATGTCTCGTTAACTGTGAGAAAAATCTGAGAGAGAGAGAGAGAAAGATTGATTCTCAACTCTGGCAAGTGGTAAAGAGGAGATAAAGGAAACTGTGTCACATGATTCCTATGTTCGAGTGACTCCAGGTAGGCCAGCATTGCTCTCTGTTAATGAAATACCATGTAGTTTCTAGGAAATGAGAAACCAGGGAATTTTAGACCATTTTTTAAAATTTGCCTTAAATAGAAAGGGATTTTACTTTACCTACTGCAGGGTTCCTGGCCTGTAATAGTATTGTCAAAAACACCATTGAATTGCCGATGCTTTCATAAAATCATCAAGGAAACACCTCCAGGGATGATGTTTCTGCCAACAATAGGATTGATTATACTTTAGTCATAAATGACAAAGTGACCACTGCTTTACAAAAAAAAGCATTGCAGAAGCAGCTAGCTGACAACATTCAAAAGAAAAAATATGTCCTTCAGTTTTCATGTTAGAACTTTTCATGCAGCAGTGCAGTCTTGTCGCAGCTGAATCTTCAGTTGTAGCCATATACAGAGCTTAAATAGAATTACCTTCATGGTGGATACCTTGTCAAACCAAACGTATATGCAGCATTCGTGTAATCAGACTGTCTTTATTTTGCAGCACTCTTTTGAATGTTAGAATAGTGTAGCCACGAAAGAAGTGTGGTGCAACTGTGATGAAGTTGAACTACAGTTGAATAAACATGAGTAGGAAAGGAAACAAAGGCTTTTACAAGTGCCATTCACTGACCTTCATTGCTTTCAGGCTTGAAAATCTTCATGCTTAGTGAGATACTCTGTCTGGCTCCTCAGAGTGGTTTCTGCCCCCACTAATGCCCTGAGGCATCTGATATTCCCTCTCCCTCTTAGATATGGTAAATGGAGATGGTCTTATGATAACCCTCAAGTCTTTAGAATGAGCTGCAAAATATTAATTTAAACTGCCAATTAATTGATTGAATAATCATTGGCCATTATGATCCTGAAGTTATTAAGCTATACTCATGGCTTGAGTGTAATTTTGATGGGCAAGACTCATAAGATTGATTTGGCAGATTGGTCTTCACAATGGAGAGCACAATGACCACACGTCCATTCCTTTCAAGGAATGCAGTGAAAATGTTTTATGTGCAAATCAGGCAGATTAAATAAAAAGTAAGTTCCATGTATGTTCACTGAATATCTGGGGAGCAAGGGCATGGCCAGTCAGCACTGGCAGCTGGAGCCATTGCTCCTCCTCCCAGCTTCAGCAGCCATCCAGTGCTGGGTATCTGCTGCAAGATGCCAAAGAAGTGAAGAGCTATTGGACACATGAATAAATTTCCCCATGGAAAAGTTTTTCCTAAATGATAGTCTGCCTCTTATCTGTCTTCAGATAACAGAGAAGCACAGTGGAAAATCCTGCATTACGACAGTTTCTCAGTCCTAACAATGTTTTGTTAAGTCAGACCACTAATGGCTAATGCCTAGACAATGAATCAAAGCCGTTGTCTACACAAGGTATTGGATGAACTCAAATAATAAATAAGTATGTAAAAAGCATGGGTTTTTTTCTGAATCATTAGGGAGAAAAAATAGCTAATATTGCCAGGTAGCTCATTTGTAACGAACAATTTGATTAGCTTCACATCTGGGTTTCCTGGCTTTTTTTGAGAGTAAGAAAGACAGCTGGCTTGTCTTGAAGGAGTGTTTTAATGAAGAGTTCTTTTAATGAAGTTTTTAATGAAGAGTTCTTTATTAATACTATGTTTCTTTTAGGTGTTTTGTGTTAATACTTCAAACATGCATTGCTGGCAATATGAGCATGGCCTAGTTTTTTAGTGCAAAATATCATGTTTCCAAGTATTTTCTAAAAGCTTGAATTACCACTGATTCTGTTGGGAAAAAAGAAAGGAGGCGGGAATTGGATAAACAAAAGCACCTGGCAATCTCAATTGTTGGTGTAGAACAGGCAAGTCTTGCAAAAGCACTTAAACTGAGTGGGGTTTTTTCCACAGTTAATAAGTAGAATTGCAACAAATATCAACAGTAACTCGCCTGATGGGAAAGCCGGAATCAGCCAGACACTAAATGCCTAGAGTGGAGGAAACAAAATGGAGAGTAAATACATTGGTCTTAAATGGACACAACATTTGAAGATATTTGAAATGGATACTTTAAACATAGTACAAAGTTATAGAAAACAAACAGACATATATTTGTATTTGCCAGGGTAGGTCTAAAAAAACAATGGTGTTCTTGGAGCAAAGTAGCCACTGGAAAATGTAAAAAAGCCATCACTAGAGAAGTAAATCACAAATAGCCTACAGAAGGAGAATAGAATAAAGATAATGAGAGTCAGAATGATTTAAAAAGTTACAATGAGATGGCAGTTCCAGAGTCTGGGAAGGTCTGGGACCTTTTGCCTGGTGAATTACCAAGTAAATATGTCCTCAGTGCTAATGGCTAAAAATGTATTGTGTTTTGAGGAAGAATGTGGTATTTTTTTGAGGGATAATCACAAAATTTAGTAGGTGAATGAAGCCAGGTGCTCCAGCAGCGCATATTAAAGTAGAGGACAGCAGTTCAAGAAGAACATATGGATGAGATGTGGAGTACAGAGGGGCCAGGAGCTTCAGGTGTCAACCACAGCACAGGAAGAGCACAGTGGGCACAGGAGAAAACCCTGTGGGGTTCGTCTGGTGAGTGCTGCCAGCAGTGAAGTCTGATCTCGGTGGCAAACAGCAGGGGCCAGCTATTTATTCAGGCAGTCTCAAGCAGTTCAAATAGATTGCTGATAGAAAGGCATGAATAAACCACCATCTGGCTTGGTGCCATGAATTTCACTTTGTCGAAGGTTTGAATTGAATAACTCCTCCAAAATAGGCTGCTGGATTTAGACAGTGTTTCCTTGTATATAAGGTACTTAGTTGAAAGGGAATTGAAATGGTAGGGCAAAATATTCCAGAGATGGACTGAAACCACAACTTTTGATTTGCTTCCAACTTCAGAGTTTTCTAAACCAGACGATGGCATTCTATAGAAAGAGAAAGTGCTTTTTTTATCTGCCATCTCTCACAAACATAGGTTATTCAAAGTGTGATGTGAACACCAACAATTCAGTTAATGCATCACTCAAGAAAACAGCTATCACTTATTGCCATCAATTTTTTAATCTGAGTTTGGAATATGAAAACGTAATTTGCCTGTTGACACAGACTCATGAGCCATCAGAATTTTGTATGAACTCTTGCTCTACAGCAGCAGAAATTTTGCCATTGGTTTCATTAAGTCAGAATTTTATCCTGCAAAACCAAAGATCATGGATAGTAAGTGTTGCTGACCAGTAGTATTTCATATTTGGTTTCTCAGCCTTCTTTTGGTTCTGACTTTTTTTCTATCTGTTCCGTCTTCTTACAAGTAAAAGAGCATAACTGGCTTTATTTTGGTTCTCATTCTGCAACCACAATAAAACTTTTGTCCACTCAGACTGTTGAAAAGTCCAAGCTATCATTTTGTTCTTCCAGTTATGGCAGATTGTGTTCTTTATTTCCTCCAATTACCTATGATTTTATAGCATGTTGTCTGAAAGAATAATGGTAACATATCTGTGAAGGAAGAAAGCAAGTAACATTTCTGTGGGAGACTTGTCACTAAGGTCACCACTGCATGTCATTTTACCTGTAATGCATTTTGCCCTGTGTGCATGGGAAAGAACTGAGGAATACAAAAATCAAGGGTTTATTCTGGCTCCAGTAATGATAGACCTCATCTTTGTGCAATTGTTGATGCACTAATGTTTTTGTGACTTGAGTTAATGATTCTCATCCTAACACCAGGAAGTGTTTCTTGAGAATTTTTATGCTCAAGTCTCAGAATGAATTTTCCAGTTCCATTCACTTTTCAAGATGCCCTTACACAAGATCTGAGTATTTTAGTACATTTATTTTCCCAAAATTGTGTGAGCTGAAAAAGGTTCTGCAGAGAAAGAAAAGGCCTTAATTATAAAACTTATGATGATGGATCCTGTGGATTCTGAGGTGATGTTAGTTGCCAATGTAATCCTCTCCATTATTTTGAACATACAAAAATTGTCGCCTCAATTTTTTCTCTGCACAAATGTGGCTCATGCTGACAGAGTAGCCAGACTGTTTGTTTCCAGAAATATCCAGAAAAATACCAAAAATAGCTGTTAACCTTCCTTAAAATAGTTACTGTAGGGTTAAATAGCTTCAAAACTTGAAGTTTGAAATTAACAGCAGTTTACAATATTTTTCACTTGTAAAATTTTTAATATTTTTTACTTTTGCCCTTTTACAAAAACACCACAGACTTTCTGGGAACTACTGACCTACTGCTTTGAGAAGCAAATTCTATTCTTCTGTTTCCTGCCACGAAAAACTGGGCAAAGTTTGAGGGTGTAACTTTTGAAAACAATTTTATTTGCTATGGGCAACTGCAGGCAAAATTTTGGAGGTAAGCTGCCTTCATAACTACTTGTATCTACTGAGCCAGTTTCTGATTTTTATGGATCTTAACTTTTAGCATAGAAACACCAAAGACTGTTTTGTCTTTTCAAAGCACAGAAAGAGTTAAAAGAGTGAAAGTCTTCCAAAGAATCAGTAGAATTACAACAAGCTCTGACCTGTAGCGACAATCCTGGATGCTGTTTGGCTGTCTTCATTTTTATTGAAGGACTTCCATTAAAGCTATGAGGTGTTAGCTTTGCTAGAAGTCTCACAATAACTGAATAAAATAAACAAAAATGAGGATTTTTGGGCTTCATTTCTGTTGAAGCATGTTTTCAACATATTATTTGATTTCTAAACCATATCCAAAGAGACAAAGTGCCAGAACAATAAAACATTCTTCCTTGCTTGCAGAACAAATCACCTCTCATGGCAAAATGCTGGATGCAGTTGAAGCCGATCCTCAGCATGTTGCTGGGATCTGTGGAGAAGAAAAGACTCAAAATAGAAACATGTCTGAGCAGAACAACAGTACTAAGGCAGGGATAGTTGGTAAGGAGGACAAACAAAATCATTGGTCCTGATCCTACTTCTCCTCAAATCATTAAGTAGACTTGTGAACTTCACTCTGTAGAAGTGAATTTCTATGTTCAAAAGTATTACTCAAGGAAGAGGAACTGCAAAAGTCCTCTAAATACAGTAAAAATAAAAGTAAGTGGAAAGAGAGCCTCCCTGCATTATACTATTCTTTTTTCATTCTTCAGTTTCATCTGGCTGACATTTAATACTGTTTATTATTAGCAGAGATTCTGCTGTAGCTCTCACAGTTTTAGGTCATGGGCAGGCCTAGTGCAGAGCACAGACATTTGTCACTAGACCATAGCTGTTGAAATTCAACTAAAACATCACATTTTACCAGAATTTTACCGGAATTTTTAACAGAAATGCACTGATATTCCATAGTATTCTGTCCCAGACACAGCAAAATGTGAGACCACAACAGCTCCAGAGTGACCCTACCTGCAGCATCAGCTGCAAACTAGGAGAGAATAATTTAAATAAATAAGACTCATATCTAGTGCCAAGCAAAGACTATCATGCACATTTTTTACTCCAAGATCACAGTAAATAGCATGTGGAGAAACTTGGGAATAAGCACTGTGAGAATGAGAAGTAAGAGCACAGGTCCAGCAGGGTAAGTACCCCAGCTCCAACAGTGACTATTAGCAGTTGTTTGGATTAGAGGCTAAACCCTTTTACATTGCACAATGCATTGCAGTTTAAACCATCCAGCTCCCAGGGGCTGCCTTTCTGCTCCAGTGCTCTGGGCACTGGGGTGACTGGTGTGCAGATACCCTTTGCTATGTTGTGCATGTGCAAGAACTGGGAGATTCCCAAAACTATTGCAGTTGGCTTTGGACTTTTCTTCTTTGTTTGGGTTTTTTTTTGAGAAACAGAAACATGGATGGGAGGAACAATAAAGCTAAATAACTTGAGACATGGATAGGATGTTTACTGTTTACATGGATAGGAAGAATAAGTGGAACTCAGGAAATGGCTAATCATTCCAGACTTCTTTGAGAAGCTGTAGAAAACTGGAATATTGTCAACAGCAGAAATCTAGACAAATGGTACAAGGTTCAATGAAAATGTTTCTAACATCCTTATATGTGGGAATTTTTTTTTGTTCCTCTGTAGATTTTTAATATATTTTGGAAGAACGGGATATTCTCCTGTGTATACTTCTTTGTTTGGTTGGTTGATCTGTAGGCGTGAAAAAAATACTGAGTATATCTTCACAGTTGGTGGTGAAGACCCCCAAAATTTCATGTAATAAAGACTGTATGATGTGAAGTTTGTTTCTAGAGACCATCCAACATTTAAGCCAATGAAATGAACTATGTGTGAAGGACCTCACATAAATTGGTCAGGTCCAGACATATTTTTATTGTAATATTGTCAGCATGTATTGTTCTGTCAAAGTAAAATATTATATTACAGTTACTGAATCACAATTATGCTTCTGTTTAGAAGTCTTTTAAATATTAAATGCAGAAAAAAAAGTCCAGATCTAAATTTTAATAGTGTTTTCAATCAAAAGCCAGTTATATCAATCAAAAGTTCAATCAAAAGCCAAGTTCTGCTCCACAGAACAACCAAGGGGCTTAGTTTTCCTTCCAATCTAGAAAAAAGTTTTGGCCCTGCAAGCTATAGCACAATTGTTCTTGCATGGTCACTCCTTGACCTGCTGTCAAATGTAAAATCAAACACCTGAGGCAGATACTTAAGACTATGTCTGTGCCCCTGTTGATCCATCTGCAATATATTACATCTTAATTTATTACTATGGGTGGTTTTCAAAGGGGATTCATTAGACAGACAAAGTCCATTGCACAGTTAAAGAACTGTTTTTCTTCCCACTGTTCTAATTTTCTCTTCTTCTC
This sequence comes from Pycnonotus jocosus, assembly GCA_013400435.1. Lineage (NCBI taxonomy): Eukaryota > Metazoa > Chordata > Aves > Passeriformes > Pycnonotidae > Pycnonotus > Pycnonotus jocosus. Next base: position 789,101 of record VWYP01020303.1, on the reverse strand, counting down.
AGGTTTCTGTTTCTTTTTATGCCATGCCAAGGATATTAAGTGCTTGTGAGACACTATTTGGTCCAAAACCAGTCAGTCTGTTCTGGGCAATTAATGTGGGTGGCGAGCAATATCTGACCCAAGTTTTGTGGGTTGGATAAACTGTAAGAAGTGGTTAATTATCTTCTACAGACCATATCAGTTTAATGAGGGGTGGAATTTCTCATTTATACAGAATAAATCCATGAGTTCTGGCATTGTCCAGAAAGAAGCCAAGGGATAACTGTCTCTTAAAGGAACAAGAGTTTTCACAGAGCTGTCTGAGGCTTAGGTCATGAATTGGTGTGGAAGGCCATATGATGGTTCTGTGTACTGTGTACCCAGTACTGTGTACTCGGGGTACAATCAGGAGAATATATACCTTGCAAAGATACAGTTCCTGATCCAGGTTTTCCTTTGGTTATTTTCAACACCTTTCAAGACAACAGGTAAAAAAACCAGCTACAGTTTTTCATGATACCAGTTTTTAGCTTTGTGGGTTTATTGATTCATGTCATATATGAAACTTCATAAAGAAAGTAAGGAGAATTACATTTGCTTCTTTTAAGTCTCCCCTCTGCTCAAAGTAAAGCCACCTCATCTGCTCCACCCTGTCTGAGATATAAAACAATGAATATGTTTCTACCTGGGCTGCAATTGCTGAAAATTTCCTATCCAAATAATATCTGAGTTGAGTCACAGGTTCACTATTCTCTATTATAGTATAATATGTGAGCACTTCTGCTTTTCTCTAAGGAAACCCTCAAATGTTGCTTCTTCATACCACAGATTGGCAGTTTATGGAGAAATCCAACGGCTAAATCATCAAGTTGAGAGTACTTAGAGTCTGTTGTGACATGGTTTTTGAAATACTTTATTTTCTCTTTCCTTTTGCCACCCTGGGCACTGCTACACCAAATAAAAATTTCTGTAATTTAAAATACAATTACAAAGCTCACTATACTTAGCCCCAAGTTGTCACTTGAGGTCTTGAGGATGAAAATTTTTTGACATTTTGTAAGTTTCAGCTTCTGTCTCAAGAAGCCCCTCTGAGGCTAAAAGCCAATGATATAAAAAATGAGGCTGTCTATTTTTTTGTAAGATTGTTTGGTTTAGATCAAGCTCTTTGGTGTAAGTGAAGCTGCCTCATCTGGGAAAGGAAATGACTTAAAAGTGATGTAACAGTTCTGAAAGGGAGTCAGACAGTGGGAGATGCTGGTTTGTCTTGTGCTGCATTTAATTGGGTTCCCTGTTAACTCGTCAGATGGTGAAAGGAAAATCAGCATTTCATAACAGCTTTTAGTTGCTAGAGATGAGGAAATAAAGTGTAATGACGCAAACAGAGGAATTTTCACCTTACCATTACAGCCAGCACTTTCTCCGACAGCAGAGCTTCCCTGAGTCAGACGTGTTAGGGAAACCAGGACAAACACCAATGAGCTGTGAGTCTCCACCCTGCTCATGACACAGGGAACATCTCTCTCCTTTCCCTGTCTGGGAGGAGGCTCATTTCTGAGGAAAATGGCCCAACATCTAAGGGATGACTGATTCCTCCAGACGCAAAAATTATCGAGTTTCTTGTGCTAAAAAAGACACTCCCAAACAGCTCCCCCTTACACTCCTCCTGCAGCCAGGTGTGTGCTTCCACGTAATTGCAGGATGATGTCTCCAACAGGGAGCTGTGCTGATGGACCTTCAGATAACCACTGCAATTTTGTGGCCAATGTGTGTCTTAAACACAGCCCTTGAGTGTGTCAGGGACCCCAGGAGGCATTGCTGCGGGTACTGCCTGTACCTACAGGAAGGGAACAGAATCCCCTGCTGTTGCTGAGCCCCGAGCATCCTGCTGCCCCACAGGGCCTCATTGCTTGGCCCAGGTCCATTGCTTGCCCCAGCTCCACACTGCCACCAGCATTTGTGACTAAATTGCTTGGTGAGCCTTGAATCATAGGCTCACCAGAGGATGTACTTGAAGCTTGCATATAATTTAAGAAAGTTCTTTTGCCTTCATCTTCAAAATTTGTGGTATATCTTGATAACCCCATAATGTAAAGATGGAAGTCATCTAAGGTTTCCAGACAAATGCCTTTGTCTGGAATAACTTTTACATCAGAAGATGACAATTGGAGCCTGGGTCAATGGCTTGAATGTAGGCATCAGGTAACCTTTTAGTGAATTCATGTCTTTTTCCAAACCAGATGCTGTCCTGTGAGGATGCAAGTTTCCCATAGGTTTTTGTCACATCTGCCTTTATATTCCAAGCACTTGGATGACACTGTATGTATCGTTAGCCAACCGAATTCCTCCATTCTGGGTTTAAAACCAAGTAAACATCTGCTTGGAAGTAAAAATAGTCTGGATTTATTCCTCCTCTTGCTTGGAGGCCCAAGGCACCACAGACATGCAGATGCAGTAGGTTACAGGGAGCTTAGGAGAGAAAGAAGCGATCAGTGAAACTGGAGACTGTACAATGAAATGGATGTATGTTGTGTTTCAGCTCCAGTCAAGGCTTAGTTCAATCACCCTATCTGCCTAGCAGTCATATCCCCTATGAACTGTAGAATTACTGGCACTTTTGTACAACTAGAGTGCCAAACCACCCAGCAGCCACTGCAGTCCTGTTGTGTGAGGTGTGCAAAGATCATAAAGTGATGATCAACCTCTACCTCAGCCTTTTGACTATCCACAGTGGGGCAGGGAGGAACAAAGAGAGGAAGGCTAATAAGCAGAAATATTTAGGTACCTTAGTCCCATTGAAATCAATAGGGATCTTGTTTCAGTACTTTAGGGACTTGGATCTCTTGGTTTTTGTTATAGACCTCACTCTCAGCCATGACCTGTAGATGTATTGCAAGCATCTGAATTTTAACTCCTCTTACCCAATCTGGACCAGCTGTGTGATGTAGTTGTATTTGGCTTGGAATCTGAGCCCATGATGTTGATGTCCATTCATCAAATTTACAGGGCCTGATGGACAGTAAGAGTGTTGTTTAGAACTTGCCTGTCCCTGTCAGGTATCAATGCAATGTAAAAAAGTAGTAAGGATGTGAATGGTTAAAAAAGATGAAATGTGGGAGATTTAAGTGCTAATAGATATCCTACTGTAATTATGAATAAATAATACCTTCTTTCTCAAGAGAGATGCATTCTGTAAGTAGCTGAGGAAATTCTAGTGAGGTACTCCAGGCATCTCCTGCTCCAACTACTCTCTTTATCTTTCTGCAAGATGCAAGTTATGGAGAATATGATATTACACACTTTTCATTATTGACATATACTCAGGGCAATACGTGAATTTTTAGCTCTGAACCACTTGCCAGAGAGGGATCTACAGGCCTCAGAGGGCTGGCACATTCTCCTTAATTAATATTTCTGTTTACCCTGGGCCCAATAGCTCATTTGTCTCTCTCTCTTCCCAGCATAGTCAAGGAACATGGAGCATTTGTCATACAGTGTCTGAAGCTCATCCCCATATTTCTGGAATATGTTAATAATAAACCAAGCATTAAGGATTGAAGGTAATTTCTTTTCAAGCTCCTGCACTGCTTTCTCTTCCCTGCTGCACACTGACAATGCCACTTACCAGCAGCATCAACTCACTGGTGGTGGCACATGTGGGTGGTTCCATGTGTCTAGCTTGTGTTCTTCACTGTGACCAACGCAAAAGCAGCACACCATAGCTACCCACAGGCAGAAAGTTGTGTTCTCTGTGATTTCTGTGTGCTCTGAGGAGCAGTTATATGTCACGTGGGCCCCTCTGGCAGAACAGCCCACACCAAGTATTCTCTCAATGCTGCAAAGAAACCATAAAATTCTGCTGCAGGAAATCCCATGCTCCTTTGGCTTGAATGCTCAGCAGCTATTCAGAGCTTTTCTGTGTCATGTTTCTTTTGGGAGGAGGAGCTGATAGAGTCATGCAGAGTCTTTGTGCAGTCTGATTTATTTGCCAGAAGTGCGAGCCAGGTCTCCTTGCTTCACAAAATAAATAAAAAATAAAAGCAATCAGGAGGTGGTTTCCTTGCTGAGAAGTCCAAATGTGCCAGAAGCATTTTGCCTGATTTTTTCAAAATTCAGTATTTTACATCTCTGGCCTTTTTCTGGCTTTATCTCTCACAGCTCTCTGCTTCCAGAGTCATAGTTGGTCCAACAAAAATCTTTTCATCCCATGTAGCTTAGCTCCTCTCAGCCACTGCTGTAATGATTGGTACCTTTGGCAGGGACTTCAGTTGTCTCAGTTACCTCTGCTCCAAGGAGCATTTTGTGTTCCTTCCTTTAAGTCTCAGAGCTTTTTCTGGAAGATATTCTTTTGTCACTACAAGAGTGATTGAAGGGTAGTCTTACGGAATATGTTAGAAAGGTATCAAATTTGATCATTACAATTTCTTTAGGTCCTGTAAAATATGAATACATCCCTCAGGTTGACAGTTTGATTGGAGCTTTAAAATCTTGCAGACAGCCAGTGAAGTCAAGGAAGCAAATTCAGTTTCCAGGAGATTGGATCAAGCTTCAGGGGCTTGTTTTGTTTTGTTTTTTAACTAAAAAAATCTCCTGTATTGTGAACTATGGTTTGTCTGGGCTTATCTATAAGTATTCAGAATCATCACTGGTCACACAGGCCATGCTGTTATACTTATGAATACGACTGGTTGCATGACTTCCACAGGTCATACTTTTCTCTCTCAGTGCTCCTGACCTTTCACTATTTCTTTGTGTCTGGTGTGACATCTATGTCTAGTGTTGCAGTACCTGGACAGAATCAGACAAAAAATCAAATTGAAAGAGATTTTTGGAGCTCCAGCCTCTGACTGACTGCCTGCCAGTGTTAAGAGCATGGCCAGCTCAGGCAGCTTCCTCAGAGCCCTGTGCAGCTCATTTTTCAACATCTCCAAAGGATACAGGTCTTACAGGAAAGCCATGGTTGAGGTGTCCTCTGCATCCTTTTCTGTCAGACAAGCAGCTTCTTTCCCCAGCATCCCAACCATTTTTCTTATCCCATTTAGGACCTGTGAACTGGGTGACACTCTATCAGCACCCTCTGGAGAGTTCCTGTCTCCTTTGGGTGAGCAGTCCTAACCAATGCTCACTGTAGTTCTTAAAATTCTCACCTCTTTTGCTGCACTAGTACACATTTGGTAAAGGGGGGTTGAATCAGCCTCTTCTGCCTATGCAAACTCAAAAGCCTGAATGTGAAATCCCTTTATTTCCCATTTGAGAAAATCAAAACGGACCCCAATCTTCTTGTGGAATCCTCAGCCACTGACTTGGGTGTCCTGGTCCCAGCTGGAACAGAATTCATTTTTCTACACTGCACTGGTGCTGTGCTGTGTTTTGTTTTCAGCAGGATAATGTTGATAACAGACTGATGTTTTGGTTGTTGCTAAGTAGTGCTGACGCTGAGTCAAGGACTTTTCAGTGTCTCATGCTCTGCCCTTTGAAGAAGTGCACAAGAAGATGACAGGGAGCGTGGCTGGGACTGCTGACCTGCCCTGGGCAAATGGATATTCCATTGAACATCATGCTCGATATATAAATTAAGGAGAGCTGGCTGAAGGGCTGACCACTGATGAGGGACTGTGGTGAGAATCTGTACTGTGCATCACTTGTTTCTCTTGCATTTTAATCCCTTTCTCTCTCCTTTTCCTTACACTTATTAGTATTAGTATTAGTATATTCTTACACTGTTCTTCATCCCAGCAGGGTGAGGCAGCACGGAGAGTGAGTGAGTGAGTGAGTGAGTGAATGAGTGCTGTGTGGTACATTGTTGCTGGCTGGGGTTAAATCACAGCAGTGGGATCATCTTGGAGATGGACAGGCAGAACAGCCTTGCTCACGGTTCAATAAGGCCAAGTGCTGGGCCCTGCACTTAAATTACAACAAACCCATGCAGCTCTACAAGCCCGGGGAGGACTGGTTCAAGAGCTGTTTGGCAGAAGGGGACTGGGAGGTGCTGGTTGACAGTAGCTGGACAGGTGCACAAGAAGGCCAAAGCACAAAGGCCTGTACCAAGAACAGTGTGGCCAGCAGAACCAGGGCACGGATTATCTCCCTTTACTTGGCACTGGGGAGGCTGTATCTGGAGTGCTGTGTTCAGTTCTGGACCCCTCACTCCAAAAAGGACTTCAAAGTACTGGAGCACATTCAGTGAAGGGCAAAAAGTCTCACAAAAGCACTAGAAAACATGATGAACAGCTGAAGGAGCTACACTTGTTCAGTTTAGAGAAGAGGAGGCCTGTGGGGACCCAGTCTCTTCTGCCATGCCTGCAGTGAGAGGACAAGAGGAGATGACCTTAAGCTGAGATACAGCAGATGCAGATTGGATATTACAAAAATTATTGTCATTGTTAGGGTGGCCAGGCTCTGCAGTAGGTTGTCTGGGGAGTGAGCATGACAACATGGAGGTGCTTGAGAGGCCTCTGGAGCAGGATGATTTGGTTTAGTGGTTTAGGGGTTACAGCAGCAGTGCAGGCTGGACACTTGGATTGGGTGATCATGATGATCTCTTCCAACCTTGATTTTCTTTGATTCTGGGTCCTGCTCTGGGTAGTCTGCACAGAGCTGTCCCTCAGAGAGCTGGAGAGGAGCAGTAACAGCCTGGCAGAGCTGGTGAGACTCTTGAAAACCAGGTACAAGTGTTATTCATATGAGCTGCAGAGCCCCACTAGTAACTCCGAATTTGAGCCACGACTCTACAAACACAAGACATGCAGTAGTAACAAGCCAGATGGAGTGAACATTCCAAGGCCTCTCCAGGAGGCCACATCCCTGAGGGCAAGGTGAACCTTGGGCTGGATGGTGTGTGGGAAAGGAACACCTATTGTAGGTTTACTCGCTGGTGCTGCTCAGAGCTGTAGCCTCAGCCTGGCAGCCTTATTCTTCTTTAGAGCAGTTAGTAAGCTGTGGTCCTGCAGCTCTCACCAAGCTGAGAGTCCTTCCCCACGTGGGTGGGTTTTTTGGGTTATGTGGTGCGGAATCGGGGAGAGAAGCACACCCTGTGCCAGTGGAATGTGGAAGTCAGAGAAAGGGATGTGATTTGCAAGTATTGTGTGGAAGATATGATCAGGTGGGAACAATTCCTCCATCCCAGAAAAATTTGTGAGATTTTTGACATTTTTTCTCATCCTATGTCGCAATGCAAAAACATTCCGACTACCTCTTTGTTACAAAGGAATAAGCAAAATAAGAGTTTGTGATAATTCCTATGCTGTGTTTAACTGCCTTTGGGATACATTGGTTTTATCTGACTGATATTTTTCTAATTATCTTCCAGTATAAGTTTTGCAAAAATCATTTGCAGCTGGAAACTCAGCTTCAAATTTGATAATGGAAAATAAAATTGCATTTTATTTTTTAATAAATAAAAGAATTCAAGTAATTGAAAAAACCTAATGGCCTCCTCCCCAAAAGGTTTTGACAATTTGTCAATTTTTATAGCAAAAATAATACCTTTTATTATTTTTAAGGTAAAATAAAAGGGTATCCCATTAGACCCCTTAGGACCTCCCCCATGATGCAGAAATGATTGTGTCTATTTTCCTGCAGATGTTAAAACACCTATGGAGGTCCTTTGGAAAAGGGAAATTAACTATCTACCCTTTGTGAGCTGGAAAATATAACTGACCACAAGTAATAGAAAACTTTCTCTTAGAAAACACAAATGCCATAAAAAGACCTGTTCCACTTAAGGACAAAAAATTATTTCCTGTTTCAGAATTAGATGGACTCAAATAAAAGGCAAGCAAAATATAAACATTTGCAACACTTTCTGCCTCTCTAAATGTATTTATTTAAAATCAAAAGCTAGCCGAGGTGTTTTTGAGATACCACACACAAGAACACCTCAACAGTCCAGGATTTAGTGAAAGCAAAAACTCTCCTTTTTTCAAGATCTTTTCTGGCTAATGTCCTATGTAATAAATCTCATCTCAAATGTAATTAAGTAGACAATTTATTTAAAAGACAACTGCACATGTATACCTTCAGTGGGCCTAACACCACTTCTGGCCAGCTTATGTGCTCAGGGGACTCCAGCTTCAGCATGCGGTGAAAAACTCATCCCTTTAGTGTCACGGATCTTTCTGGTACCGCAGAAAATAGGCAATGCATTCTGGGTGCTGGGGCAGAGCTGGCAAAATTCTGAGTACTCACAGCTAGGACAAGACCTTTGAAAGAATTCAGCTACCTGGAACTCTTACTGGGAGAACCTGGCCATAATTACAAACAAACAAAAAAAGCCGAGTAAGTCCAGATTCTCAGAAATTTCTTGAACTTCCTAAACACAGGTGAAATGCCCTGTCAGGCAGCTGCCAGTGGGTGAGCAAAGCTCATCTCAGCTTCTGTAAGGCTGTGCTTGCTCCTGGTTGTGCTGGAGAGCCACAGTGCTGGCTGCCAGCCTGTCTGCTCCTGTCTCATGATCACCAAGCAAAGTGTGAGGCTGCAGGGAGTCTCTCTGTCTTGGCCTGTGAACCACCTGAAGAGAGCTCAGGTATTTCAGTCATTTGTGATAATTTCTCCATTCACAGGGAAATTGTGTTGGAAAACTCAGTTGTGATCCTAAAAGTTGAGGTATGCTGAAAATCCTGGCCAGAGGGAAGAAGAAAGCCTATGTTTCTGTTCACTGCTTGTTTGGAAAGGACTCAGTCCAAGACACAGAAAAAATTAGAGTGATTCCAATTGACTTAGCAGGCTTTGAGTGAAATCCTAAGTGCTTAATACTAAACTCCTCAGAAGCATGAGTTAGTGTAACTAGCTGATGTTAGTGTAGAGTTAGTGTAGAGTTAAGAGTTCTCAGGCAACAGGCTCCTTTTTCCACAGCTGCCCATGTCCAGCTCTCTCTTTGCTTCCTCAGTCCTTCTGCTCTTCCTCTGCCTCCTGCATGGCTCGGGCAGGTGAGAGTCAGACCATTCCTTTCTGGATCCTTGTGGATCAATCTATTCCTTTCCTGCTTCACTTTGCACTCTGGGAGATTCCCAGACTGAGATTTAAACACTCCTCTGGGGAAGCCTACCTGAGAGACATGATATTGTTTTTTGGCAGGACCCTTTTCTGACACTCTTTTCCAGACCCTTCCTGTCCCCATAGCAACTCTGGGTAACAACTGAGATGAATTACATTATTTTTTCCATTCTTCTCGCACTTGAGTATAAATGTAGCTGCCAGCAGGTAAATTTAAAATGTATAATAATCAGTCCTTCACACAGCTGGTAGCGAGCTTACATAGCTTGCTACCACAGGAGGCCACAGAATTGAAGAAATACAGTCTGAAAAAGGATTGAAATTGGAGTTGCTCGTGGGAACCTCATCCTGCTTTTCACACGGGGTTTGGTGGGCAGAGGAAGAGATCCAAAGACTTCAGCTTTCACTGTGCAAAGGACTCAGCTGTGGTGTTGTTACGTGTTTCCTAACAAGAATTTTGTTCAAAATGATTTTTGGCTTCAAAGATTGGATTTGTGTAAACTATTCCCATCAGGTGAGGGGGTTTATTTGCCTTAAGCCTTTGAATGGGAAAAAATTCTGAATACAAAAAGCTGGTAGCAGTGCCAGTTGTGTATGTTTCTTATTTCTTTTAAGAAGTGCGTAGGAATCCAGAGAGACAATATTCTCCCTCATCTTGGTGATCTCCAAGTGCTGGTCTATGACTTAGTGATGCTCCAGGCACTGGACTTTCAAAGCTCCTGCTCTGAACAAAAGGGGTCTAGCTGATGCCAATGAAAATATTCATTTGATCCCTCTTGCCATTTCAAAGCTTCATGAAAAGCTTTTTTCTTCCTATTCATTCAAGTCCCTCAATACAAGGATATGATAATTTGAGCAGAGTGGTTAACTGCCAGTGGAGAAAACAACATGGGCATGAAAATTCAGCCTGAAACAGATGTCTGTGCAGGGGAACCCCTCCCTTCAGCTCCTCCCTGCAGAAATGGTGTCTTCTCGTTGTCTGAGTAAAACCACAAAAAGGAGGTCAGATCATTTTTACATATATTTTCCTTGGAAAACTCTTTTACTTCCCAGGCATCTATTTATGCCTGACACTATTAATAATTTTCAAAATTTCAGAAAGCTCTTGAATTCAACCAGGAGTGCAAATAAACTTTCCCTGGGAATGTTTTACTGCCTTCTCAGAAGTGGCTGACCTTGCACTTACTGTAAGTGATAATTTGGTATAAGGTTTCTTTTCTCAGCTTGTAATACAATAGGAGCTCCTCCCACTCCCACAGAAATACATGTACCAGCACTTAACAGACCGTCCTCAAAGACCTGGGTTCCCTCACTCACCACATGTTCTCTGCCTCCTTCCTCCTGTTTCCATCCACATCTGGTCAGACAGTCTTGCTGTGAGAAATGATGGTGCCATATACAAGAATATTATCACATTACCACTTACAACTCTGTCTATTCCTTTCTGTGTGACTTTTTTTCCCTGCTCCTCTCTTTCTGTATATTTCTACTGTATCAGAAAATCCATGAAAAGAACCAGAACTTCCTGCAATATTCCCAAACATATTTTAAAATAGAAATAATTTTCTCAATAACTGTTTCTTGACAAACCACCTTGGATTTTTCCCATCATAGGTTGTCATGACAAACCCATTGATTTCACCAAGAGCTGTTTCCTTCCTGGTGCTACAGATGAGTTCCAGTCATCATTGGCTTCCAGTTGTAACATGGAGATGCAAAATACAAATACTAACCCCTTCCAGAGGAGCAAACAACTCTGACTTGGATGATGATGGATATCTGGAAGCTGGATCTGCTTTCAGGGCCTGTGTCTGTTAGTCTCAGACTCAAGAGGGATTTTTTGACAAGGTGGAAAGCCTGTGGGTGGGAAGTAGGCTGAATGTCTGTGCAAGTCAGTGCATCTTGGCATCGCAATGACTTTTTTTCAACCTCTCCATGCTAATGAGGTCAGGTCCAAACCCATTGCACCTACTGTAAATTGTTAGGTCCTGTCCTTTAAATATGACCTTCACCATCCTTCGTCAGTTCCTGGTGAGGTGGCCTGACTTGAAAATTCAGAACTCTCTCAGGGTGACTTTGATTTCAACAATGCTTGTGTTTCACTGGCCAGGTGAGGACCCTGAGATGGCTGGATTTACATAGATGTTGCTGTGAGGTATTTACAGATAAGAAGAGGTACACAGGTTTTGTGCACTATAATATTCCCATACTTGTCAAAGTGGCTGTGAAGTTAAATATATTAGAGGATTTAAAACATTCAGCTGTTGCTTTGTTAGCGGTCTTACAAGACATATTGGGCATGATCTGTATGTACCACAACAGAGGAAAGTTAATCAATATGTACACAAGGTATTATTTATTACTTATCAAAACTAGCAAAACTGGTCCTCCTCTTTAATATCTATCATAATATGTTTAAATTTTGAGAGGACTTATTTTTTCATAGCCAAAAGAGAGGCAATGAATTTTTTCAGAGAAACATCTATTCAGTAGAAGATTCTGTCACATTAATGACTTACATTAGTCATTAGCAAGGATTAGTAAGTATTTAGTAAGAAATTAGTAAGGATTTTTGCAGAGCTGAGTAGCCCGCCAGGGATATTTCTGTAAAGGCTATTTCATAAGAAAACAGAGTGCATCACATTTAGAGATGTTTCCTCATGAAAATTTAAGTTAGACTTCTCCTTTGAAACAGAGCTGGAACGGGACACCTTTATCTAGATCACAAAACTCCAGAACAGCTCCATCTTTTCAGGTCCAGGATAGATTACTGCCAATCAGGAAAAGATTGGGACACACAGTTTTATTCTTGCTCCTTATTTTCTGCTTTATGCAGTGGTTCGTTTGCCATGCCTAGGCAAGCAGGGGACAAAATGCCAGAGAGCTCCAGCAGAAAAAAAGAAATGTGATCATAGCCTGAATAGCGAGCTGAAAGACTCAGCCTATGAAGAGTTTGCTAAAATACCCCCAGCCATCAGCAATTTCATTGAGAGACATCATTTTAGGGTTCCTGAAATTGTTCATGAGTTCAGCAAGACAACATAGGGAAAAATATAGTTTTCTAATAGTATTTTCTTAGTGAAATGCTGCAAGTTTCAACTCTTTTATGGAGATCCTGGAAAGCTCGAAGAAAAATTTTTGTGCTTGAATACATACACTATACCTCGGGGAAAAAAAAAAAAAAAAAAAAAGGAANGAAAAAAAAAAAAAAAAAAAAAAGGTAGGCAAGGAAGAGCACTACTTAATGCCTTGCAAGGATCCTGTTTGAATTCACAGAATTATAGAATGCTTTGGGTAGGAAGGAACCTTAAAGATCATCTAGTTCCAACCCCCCTGCCATGGTCAGGGACATCTCTCACTAGACCAGGTTGTTCAGAGCCCCATCCAGCCTGGCCTCGAAGCTCTACAGGGATGTTACTGCTCAAGACATTTAATGCTTGTGGTTGTAAATGTGTGACCCCAGATTCACTCAGAGCTTTGCATTTAGCACAAGTCCTTTCCCATAACAACATGTCACATACCAAGGACTCCAGAAGACATGAAATGTAGAAAACAACAAATTCCCATTGTTGGCACAATTCTCTTTTATAAATTAAACCAGACATTTTTTGACAAGCCTGCCACAAACAATATTCAGCAACTGCAACTCCTATTATTAAAGTTAGGAATATGTCTAGCTAACAACAATTGCATCCGCTAAGATGAGAAAGCCTGTCTAGCTAACATCAATTGATTTTATGTGGACAAGGAAGCCTGTCTGGCTAACATGTCCTCAGGCAATAAACCAGGAAATGTGTTCTTTCATAAAGTTTTTAAATACCTCTCCACTGCTGAGCAGCTAGGAGTGAAAGCATAAGGACATTACCTCTCTAATGAATGTCTAATTTATCTTGGACATATTACTTGTTTAATGATGTTACTTTCAAGTTCACAGCATCATCACTTATCCTCCAAGAGAAACAATAAAAGAGGCATTGATAATTTTTGCCATATAAGGGTGAAATGTATATGTGATACTGGACTGGTGTCCATCTTTTATATTAGCAAGCAAGTCAGGATCTCTTTGCCTTAGAAAGACTGGCCAGAACTCTCACTCAGGCATCCACATTCCGCCAGCTAGATGATGCACATGGTCCCACCTATAGCTCATTGGAGGAGGTAGTAGAAGGTCCTTTTCTCTGTCCTTTTGCATCTTTTGATCTATGGTGAGACACATCTGCGATGACATTGGCTGATACTACTTGCCTTTGCTCCTCTCAACCCTTATATAGCTGTAATCAGAGCAGGGAGTTTTCCTTCACTTTTTGAAGTAAATGAAGTTATTGTTCCTTCTCCTTGGCCCCTTTCATGAAAAATAACATCCTGTTTCTCCTCTGGAGTCTGTATCCAGGATTATTAAAATAATAGCAATAAAAGCCTCAGAAATATCCTACAGCCATCTCAGACTTTGGGAACCAGTGGTTACAGTTATCATACCTTGCTTTATCAATTGCAGAATATCTAACTTTTTTGAGTATAGGAATGATAAGTAATCCTAATTTTGTGCCTAGGAAAATAAGATGATGTTGTATACAGTGTGGTGCTATCATTTCTTGTCTCCAATTGTTATACCTTCTTCCTTTTACCAAAATACTCTTTGTTGAGGATAGTCTCTGGTTCAGCTTGTTCCTCCAGTTAACTAGTCTTGGAAGAGTGCTCTCGTGTTTTTTGCCTCTCAATTCTCATATCTATTGCAAAATGCTTGTAGAAAATTAGCAAAGAAAGAGAAACTGAATTCCAGATATTTTACTATCTTTTGTGTTTGTTCTCAGGCCCCCTAAATGTCCCTGAAGTTCTCCTATACTTTTGGGTGAAAACCAGAAATGGCATGCCCAAGATATTTGTACCATCAAACACATAGCTGGCCTGTGCAACAAACAGTACCTAAGCCCAGGTACCTAGGATATGTGGAAGCAGAGGTCAGTGAATCCTTCCACAAGTCTCTCCTCTGTGATAGAGACATGATACTCTTAACTCCCTCAGCAGGTTTCAGAGACTCTGTAGTATGCCCTCCGTTTCGTGCGCAAGCCCTGTTCCATTCCTATTATTCCCATAAGGCTGCACTTTGCAAGTGGTGTTTTTGGCAAAATGTCTGGCTGAGGGAAGTACCAGAAATATCTGAAAAAATATATATTTGAAAAAAAAAAAAAAAAAGAAAAAAAAGGAAGCAGGAAAGGCAGAAAAATTAGGGATAGAATAATAGCAGGAAACATAAGGTTTAGGGGCTATTGACAGTTCTTTTTGCTGGCTACAGACTGCTAAAACCAGAGAAGCCTGGCCCAGACTTCTATCCTACAAATGAACCACAAAGAAAAGGACACAACTGCACCCACCATTTTTCCATGGCTCAGGCATTCCCACTTCAGTTCTCAGGAGAGAAACCAGAGAAGAGCTCCTGCAGCCACTCAGAGCCATCCCTCCTCCAAAATGCACCTCTGATCCCCCAGAGCTGAGTCCTTATTTAAATACTTCAGCTGGTACTCTTTGCATAGTAGGCCAGCTGCTTTCCCAAGCCTTTTGGGGGACCTTTGTGTGGTTGTATTTAGCAGGGAGGGTACCGGAATTCCAGTCTGGCTTGCAGAGACCTCAGTGGGAATCTGTCTCAACTCCTGATGCATAGGAAAACTAAGCAACTAGAGGGTTGCTTCAAGGTCACTGGGCTGGTGTTCAAAAAGAAACAAGGTCAGGAGTGAAAAAGGAGGAGAGAAAGCAATAAATATTTTTGTCTGGTGTTGATGTCAGGCTCACCAGCCTATTCTTGTCACACCACTCCCTTTTTTCCATGCAGACACAATATTAGCTGTCTTCCCTGGTATTTTCTTGGTATTCCAAAATGTGTTAAAAATGAACATTTGCATGGCAGAGACCACTTTAGTCAGTTCTCATGGTACCCTGGGGTGATTCTTATTTGAGCTTCTGCTTTAAAATATTTATCTCTAGAAAATGCTGCCTAATGTTGTCTTCAGCTACGAATGGCCTGGAAAATCTGTCATCTTTTTCCTCATCTTGTGCTTTCTAAGTACAGCACAGATATTTACTGAACACAACTTGTCTGCAGCAGTATTGGTAAATACCATCTTTGTGTGGTAATAGGCTTATGTTGTCTGAGGGATTTGTTTTGTTACCAACACATCTAACATACTTATTGTCCCTAATCCTACCAAGCATAGATTTCTCTATAGTACCTTTAGCTTTGTTTAAGAATATCTCTATAAGTGTGTTAATTATCATTTCCATTTCACTTGCTTTATATTGCCTTATAGCATCTAGGGCCATTTCCCTACAGATTTTAATTAATTTTTGACTGGCTACATTTTCCCTCCCCATCCACCCCTCTCGGTTTCATCTCTTTAGCCTTTATAAATCCATCTCATATGTACTGTGACTATTTTGTGACTGGTTTTTGGACTTGTTATACTCTCCTTGGAAAACTGGTCCCTCAGCAAACATCAGCTCCTTGATGCATGGTAACACTCTATCTATTATCATGAGAACTAGTTCTGAGAGTTTGTTACAAATAATTAACTACAAAACATTAATTGAACATGTAAACCACCATCTGTGGTTTTGTTTATTTACTTTAGAAGACATTATTGCCTGCAAAGGAATAAATTCGCCTTGAGGTATCTGAAGCAAAGAGCCAGAGTTAATCCATCTAATCAGTTATTACAAGTGAATTTTAAAGGTGTCATTGAGAATCACAGCTGACAAGGACAGAGGCCCTTTCCTGCACTGCTTTTGCTGAGCTCCTGGTACTAAAACAATTTTAAGTTGGGCTCCTAGCCCAGACCTACATGTGTGGGAGATGCAGACAGCAGTGAGTGACCTTGCTGTGAGCCAAAGAGCTGCTGCAGAACTGCTGAATATTTAATGCAGAAACACAACTGAAATGGTTTTGCAGCAACCAGCAGAGCTACTGATTGGGAATTCCCCCTCTGTCCAAGTGTGGTGTTTTATTTCCTACCACGTTTGTAGCTTTGAGATGCTTTTGCCATTAAGCCTTCTGCTTTCAAGATTACAGTAGCAATGATAGATAGATGCCGTTTCAGGCCTGCAAAAAGACTGCTAAGCCTGCTTCAGGGACTAATGCAGATAAATGGCATCCTTTCTGGGCAGACTTTATGGTCCAAAACCAGACACACAGGACATTCCCAGGTCACTTATATTTTATTGCTTCAGCTGAGATAATTCACATGATCTGTCTCTTTCATTCATCCTCCCATCCTAGAAACCACCTGTGTTCTCCATCTTCTCTTTCAAAGGCATTTACAATACAGCTAGGAGTAAGGTTAATTGAGAAAGAAGCCAGATAAGCGACAGATGTATATTTAACTGAAAATAAAAAGGCTGCCTGTTTGTTAGCTATAAATCAGTGAATACACAGCATTAGGCACATAACTCTGGTCTACCTACTCAGTGGTTATAACAATAACATAGCATTTATTGTTATAACTCAGTGGTTATAAAAATAACACAGCCCTTCTGATTGCTCAGTTTTCATGCTGAGGAAGTTCCTCAAGTTGTTTCATAAACAGAGGTGTGAGATACACAATATTTAATTGCCCAAGCCCAAGGAGGCAGCATTGTCCACAAAAAATCTGCTTTGCACATGGGCACTAGGTTTCATCCAGCACACAATATAGTTGGCTGTCACCAGGAGCCAGTTAAATCTTGTTCCCTTGCTCTGACTTGTTCTGAGAGTCCGTGTAGGGGCAGGTCTGTCAGTGTTGCTGCCTTTCACATCCAGGTTTTTGGTGTTGAATGGCTCCAGGTGATGTCGTTGGGCTGGATGCCTGTAAGATATCTCAGGAGGTGCCAAAAAAGCAACTGAGAGGGATATAGGCTTCAGGCTGGAGGTGGGGGTGGCCAACATAAAATTCAAGGAATATTGGATTTGAGAAGTAGGTTTTGCATGAGAAGCCTGAAAGAGGAAAAGGGTATTGTAAAAAGAGGGGATGCAAGATTGAAGCACTGGGTATGGGAGGAGCTTGGGTGGATGTCCTGTGATGGAAAGCAAGGAGCTATAGGTGTGAGAATTGTGAGAGTGTCAATCCATGTCAGATTATCTGCTCCTCATACATCTGAACTCATTTAAGCCCGTGATCTGACCACTTTTTCACAGCAGCTGCAACATCAACCCAGCAGCTGCTGAGACAAAGCTGCTGCCTGTGGCTGCACTGGGCATGAAGGTTTCATGCCTCCCACCATCAGCAAAACAGCTCCCATGCACACAGCTGTGCCCAGTGCTTTAATTTCTCACAGCCCTCCATATCCTGCCTGTAGCACCTTTCCAGAGGTGCTTATGAGACAAGGGTCACAGGGATGCAGAAACACAGCTATACAGCACAGGGTAGGAGAGGTAAGTATGGGAACTTTACAGCCAAAGAACTTTATATATTCATCCCAATAACTTGGAGGAAATCCAAATGTCATTTTCAGACATTCTGGTATGACAGAAATCTAGCATTTCTGGTCCAAGTTTAGCAAGGAACATAAACCAGGATTGTTATTAAGCATATAGCAATGGGAAAAACATAAAATACTATGCTGGTACTTCCAGACAAATAAAGAAAATCATTTTAAGGAGAAGTTGTTATAACTATTTTCCATGGGTGCAGAACATCTAGGAAAGTCTCTATCTGGACTTTCTGTGACTGGAAACAAGCTTTAGTCCAAGGCAGAAACTTTCATTGATTCTTTTCAGCTTAATGCCAAAATATCCAGCTCATATCAGATTTTTCAGTAAGCCTTGGTTTTGCTTTTGCTGCTTGACGAAAAGGGAGCTCCTTGACCACTCAGCAGCTCCAATTCTTCAGAAAGAAGAATTTCCAGTTCTTCTTCCAAACTGTGGAAGGATCCTATGAAGCTGAGCCCCAGAAAGGTTATGAGCAAAGAGCTCTGAGGAAGCTGGCAGAAATCAATCCCCACAGTAAGCTAAATATTAAATTAAATATTTGTGTTTCATGTAAAAAAAGCAAACAAAACCAATGAAAAACAAGACTCAAAAAATCCCTAAACCCCACACAAAATAATCTCGCAAAAAAAACTCAAACAAAAATAATTTTTAAAAAATAACAAAACTCCCCCACAAAATAATTTTTCCCCAAAAAGACATTTTGCTGAAACAACCTTCATCAAAACTTGATAAGCTGCCTCTTCCTCTCACTTCAAACCACCTCCAAAGCAAGCGTTTCCTTGAGTGCATATATTTCTGCCTCCTGCTATTGACTTGGCAAGCAGTGAATTGTGGCCACTGCTACATTGATGCCTTGTTTGGGGAACAAAAGAGGCATCTCCATCACTGGTAAAGTGGCACCTGTTTTGTCTGAATAGGTAGAGGATCTTAGCCAGCTTATACCAGTATAATGAATGGAGTGCAAGCCCTTATCTCTGGCTTTAGATAGAAGAGTAATTCTAATTTAATTTATCATTGTAAATTCAGATGAGCAAGCTTTACAAGAAAAAGCTTTCTCTTAATATGTTCATTTGCTTCTATCTTAGTTGTTGGGTGTGGGATTTTTTTCTTATTTAACCATTTTTGCTAAAAATAATTATACTTTCTCCAATTCCAGTTGCTGCACTTTTATTAAAAATTGTAAAAAATGGTGTGCAAAAGTCTTTCCATCTCTGCTCATAACCTACTTTTATCTTGATTAAACTTTGTCTTGGAGCCTAGGCCCCGTATTATACATTCTTACAGCAACTAGCACAGCATATCAAACATGGATTTCAAACCTCACGATAATACATATTTTAGTTTAAAATAATGAGATTCATGGCTTACACTCACTCAGTCATTGCTTTTCACTGTGGAGATTACAATTGTTTCACCTTTGCTGTTCTGCCTGGGCATTTGAGGCTTCACATAACCATGCTTTGAAGTGCTTCCACCAAGTTCAGAATTTACTGTTTGAAATGTCTGATGTAATGCTATCTAATCCTTTCCATGGCTTCAGGGAAGACAAGCTTTCAATTTGGTGAAAAATGTATTTCTGTAAGGTTATTAGAATAAAATGAAATAAAAACCAGTTGTGGAGTGATCATCACAAGGCAGCTTGATATGGGTTTCTTTTTGAATGAAGCAGAGGCCAGCTCCTGCCCTGCTCAAAGCAATAGCAGGGTTGCTGCCAGCCTCCATAAGCTCCAGATCAAACTATGGCTTCCATTCAGGACATTTTTTTATTTGTTTTTAATAAGGTTGATGTTCAGGAAAAGGTCAAATGTAAAACATAGGACCTGTTTTATAGGATACTTGAATCCCTCCTTTTTTAAGTGGCCATATAGATTAGAAGCCATACGTGGAAGACCTGAATAATCTTACACGTGGTAGCAATTGCTATTCTGCATTATGCACTCCCTTCCTAATATCATATGTGAGCAGATGGGGTCTTTCCTCCAAGGGTGCTCTTTATTCATGTTCTTGACTTGAAGCTATCACTATGATCTTAAACCACTTTTATTAGAGAGTCTGTTTTTAATCAAGAGGGAAGGGGGATTTGCAGTGAAGAAAAATACACTGGTGGGTAAAATGAACTACCACAGAGACAAAAATAAACAGAGGAATTTCCTCAATGCCCTATTTCATCTTCCTTTTCCCTTTTTATTAAATAAAACATACTAAATAATTTACCTTAATATTGTTTTTATAAGCACTATCATTAAAGTAGCTACTTGTTTTGAACTAAAATACAGTGTCTTTCTTCTTTCTTTCTTTCTTTCTTTCTTTCTTTCTTTCTTTCTTTCTTTCTTTCTTTCTTTTGCTTTCACTCTCTTTTGTTTCTTTTTGTATTGCATATATTCAATACATAATCAGAAAGGAAATAAGAGGAGAAAATTAAGTCTCAGGACTGCAACTGTCCTAACAAGTTAAGGCAAGAAGGTGTTTTGCTGCTTCATTTTCTTGGTCCTCCTGTACATGACTTCAAAATGGTGCCAGTAAATCTAGGAGTAAACTCCTTGGTAACTTTGAGTGTCCAATCTTTGAAAAATAAACGTTGATGCAATTGTCAAACAATGGCAATGGTAATAACATTGTCTGACAGTGGTAGTTCATGGAGAATCCAGCTGAGACCTGGACATGAAAAATGCCCAGCTCAGGTTTTTTTCAAGATTAGGGGAAGTACCTGAAGATTGAACACAAGTTCTGTGTAAATTCAGTGAGGTGCTAGGAGATATTTTGCCGTTGCAGGCACCTTCTCTGTTCTGCCCACAGTCACCAGGCAGAGGGACAGGAAGGGTGTCTCCTTTCACCCACCCCAGAGCTGGAGCTCTAATACATACTCAAGGGACAATTATGCCAATGTGCCCGGCCATGGTGACACACTGGCTGTGCTGTTGGCTCAGCTGCAGGACCTTCCTCTCTTGCAAAACTCTGAAATCTGCCCATAAGGATTCATTAGGAATAGTAGGCAGAGGTGGAAGTTTAGATTAGTCTGCACCACCTCGAGCTGGCTGAGCCCAGATTAGGTTTCAGGTGTTGACATGCAGGCACAGCAGATGAAACACCAATAGTGGAGGTGGTTTAGACTCCAGCAGCCTCCCTGAGTGCCTCTCTCTTGTCTGCTGCCACCTTCTGTGGCAAGAGCAGGCAAATCACAGGTAGAACTAAATGCCTGTAGTTCACTGAACTAGAAAGTCAAATAGAATTTGTGAGTGGGCTGGGCCAGCACACCATGCTCACATCATTTACGAGCAACTCGTAGAGTCCAGGCTTGCAGGCTGCAGTGGGAGAGGGGGGAAGCTGCCAGAGCTGGGAGTGAGAGCTGCTCCTGCAGGATGGGCTGTATCCTACTGAGCTTGTAAGTCAATATCCTTAAACACTTTCTTTGGGGTAAATGTGTTGTGAATGCAGAAGTTGTATTTTTAGCAATCTAAGTTAAAGCACAGGCAGAACATAAACTCAGCCATTTTTCCAAGCTCACCCCACACCAGCTTGACTTGATCCCACCACTTCAATTCTTACAGTCTTGGCAGATCTTACAGCTGGATGCAAATACATTCTGTTGAGTCCTAGTGAAATGCTGGGGCTAGCTGGAGTGGACCAAACTAATAGAATCTTCTTAAAAATGGCCTAAATCACATAACATCTTCTCCAGGGGAAGTGCACAAACATGGTAGCAGCAATAACCAAAAAAAAGAAGTGCTGAAAAACTCTTTGTTAGTACTCTGGGAACCACAGAGGTGATGAACTCCTGAGAGATTTGGGTGGCCTGTCTGCAGTACATATATCTTATGCTTCAAAGAACCATTTCCCCTACACTTAAATTACAGCCTTTCCTACTTGCATGAGCTCAAAGGGCTAGAGGAACTGTTCTGAGTTACCTCAGCTTATCCAGGAAAAAAGGTCATCCTGTTACTGTAAATCCACATCTTCCATCTTCATGCTGGGAAGTTGCAGATTTTGGGAACAGGGATAGAAAGCTGTTTAAAAAATTTCATCATTCATGATTGAAAGGAGAGTGAAATAGACTGAATTCTTCCCCCCCAAAAAAAGTATGAAATTTTTCAGGTTTTTAAGTTATTTTGATAGCTTGCATGTACTTTTAAAATGCTTTATTAAAATTTTGGCTGTAAACATCAACCTGTTCTCCACTAACTTACAAAGACTGACTTTCCAGTAACTTAAATTCTTTAACAAAAAAAAACAGGAAATCTTTGATAAAAGCTTCTTTTATATAATTAGCAAGGGTAGTTCAACAAAAGGCTGAATGTCCCACTTGCATGGACCACAACTCATGAGGCCAAGTCTATAATGTTGAATATCCTTCTAGATAAACAGACCTCAACATTTTATTTTTTTCTAAAGAAACATAGTGCTTCATAATTTTTGTTTGAATAGTTGGAGTAAAATTAACCACTACTTGAATTTTCATCCCCCACAATGCAGCAACATTTCTGAGCCACATTTAAAAATAATTTGTGTGCTTCTTTTAACATCTATATTTCAGCTGAAAGTCAAAGAGAGTCAAAGATAGAAGCAGAAATACCGTGAGAAAAAAAGTAAACCCGTAGTATTCCAATAGAGGAGGTAAGGGAACTGACTTTGAGATTAACAGCCATGCCTGTGTGCCAAAAACTTGGAAGTCTCCCATCGTTATCTTGCATTCGCCCTTACGCAGATCCCTGGACCAGATCCTCAGATGATATCAGCTGGTGGGTGCAGTTGCATTCATGCGAGTAGCATTACAGTGATTAAAGCTAGATGATAATCAACCTCGCTGGTTTCAATGAGTTTTATTATTCCTTTGATTGAAAGGTATTTTCCAGTTGTTGTGAAGCAGAGAAATGTGTTTAGAATTCATCATTTTTTAAGCCTCACACACATTGTTTGACAAACAAGGATTGTTTAGGTTGTCTGGGACTCCTTCACTGCATCCTCTCAAATGTGAGATTTCCCTCTGTTCTCCAATGGACCATTCTGGTGGAGTTAAACACACAGTGGCCAGCTTTGCAAAGCAGTAAGCCTTCTTTAGAATGAGGTCTTTTGGTTTCATCTGTAATCTTTATGGAAAAACTGGACATTACAGTAGAAGGATTATGCTAAATTGCTTTCTGCCACTGAAGAGATGGACAAAGCAGTAGCTCAAGGCATGGAATGAACATTCCAAAATAAGCACTTAGTCACTGAATTCAGTACCAAGAAATTAACCTACACTATTTCAATTTACATATGTTTGTAATTTGCATCCCAGCTTTACACCTTACAGAGACTCGCTTGTTTTCTCTTACTGTAGTAAATGTTTGTTCACAGGCTGCTTAAAATCAAACAGGGAGGTCAAGCTGGGACCAAATCCAAGGCTGCCTTACCCTGCCTGCCTGCCTTGTGTGAATATACTCCTAGGGTTCAATACTATTCCATGCTTGAGTGGTGCAAAACTGATTCCAAAGCCTGATACTGCAGCACAGGGGTTCCCCAGTTATGCTGGGATCTGTGAATCAAACAGAGACTTTCATGTGAATGCTTGCTCCTGCTACCACTCTTTTTCTGTGCTGAATTGCTCTCTGGCTTGCTTTCTCACTGTTACTCTGTAAGTATTTTGCATGGGATGTGTCCTCTTTCTGTGGATACATAAATTCATATCACCTTCAAATGACCATATCCAATAAAGAAATTTGGGGGTCTATAAGTTAGAAGAAGTAAACTTCATGTGCATGGCTTTTGGACTGGTATTAAGAATTTATTCCAAGTCTTTCTGTATCATATATTAGCCAGTCTCCTGCCCCTTTCTTCACTCTTTATTCTGCATCAGGTGACTTTGCAGACTGATACTGCTTTCCTATGAATTTTTACTTTTCCATTTGGCACAGAGTAAACTTCAGATGGAAAATCTCCATGGCAGGATGAGGAGTGCCAAGGCTGAGCCCATCAGCACCATCCACTTCTGTCCCAGGGAAAGCAAGGAGTCAACCAAAGGTAATGCAAATCATGGGGAGCTTTAAGATCATCTAGTCCAACCATTAATCCAGTACTGCTAAGTCCACTCCTAAACCAGGTTCACTGCTAAACCATGGCCCTAAGCAATACATCTATATTGCTTTTAAATACCTCCAGGGATGGTGACTCCACCACTTCTCTGGGAAGCCTGTTCAAATGCTTGACAACCATTTTGGTCAAGAAATTTTTCTTAATATTCAGCCTAAGCCTCCTCTGGTGCAACATGAGGCTGTTTCCTCTTGTTCCATTGCTTTTTACCTGAGAGAATAATCAATCCCCACCTGGCTACAGCCTCCTTTCAGGGAATTGCAGAGTGATAAAAATTTCCCTGAGCCTCCTTTTCCCCAAGTTAAAAAGTCCTAGTTCCTTCAGCTGCTCCTCACCAGACTTGTGCTCCAGACCCTTCACCGCTTTGTTGCCCTTCTCTGGATTACCACCTCAGGGTCCTTTTCACAGTGAGGACCGAGAGCTGGACACAGCACTCAAGGTGCCAAGTGCAGAGAGACAATCCCTGCCCTGGTCCTGCTGGCCACACTGTTTCTGATCCAGGCCAGGATGCCACTGGCCTTCTTGGCCACCTGGGCAGACACTGGCTGAGTTCAGTCCCTGTTGACCATTACCCCCAGGTCATTTTCCAAGGGCACATTTCCAGCCACTGTTCCCCTGTAGGATTGCCTGTTCACAGGTTGCTGTGACCCAAGTGCAGGACTCCAGGACCTGGCCTTGAACCTCACAGCACTGGCATTGGGCCACTGATCCAGCTTGTTCAGATCCCTCTGCAGATCCTTCCCACCCTTCAGCAGATCAACACTCCCAACCAGCTCAGCATCACCTGCAAACTTAGTGAGGGTGCCCTCAATCCCCTCATCCAGATCATTGACAGAGATATTAAATGAGACTGACCCCAGAACTGAGCCATGGGGAACACCACTTGTGACCATCTGGATTTAACTCCATTCACTAACACCCTCCAGGCCTGGCCATCCAGCCAGTTTTTATCTGGTCAAGAGTGTACCCATCCAAGACACGGGCTGCCAGCTTCTCAGGAAAGTGTTATGGGAGTCAAAGTCTTTGGTGCCTGAAGTCCAGGTAAGCAACATGCATAGCCTTTCCCTTATCCACAAACTGAGTCACCTTATGATTCAAGGAGATGGAATCACGAGTTGAACCTAGATTTTATAAACCTATTCAGGCCATTTGATCCCCTGGTTGTCCCATATGTGCCATGTGAAGGCACTCAAGATGATCTGCTTCATAACCTTCCTTGACACTGAGGCCAGGCTGACAGGCCTGTGCCTTCCCAGCCTCCTGCCTGCCTTTCTTGTGAATGGGTGTTACATTTGTTCACTTCTGGTCATCTGGGGCCTCTCCAATTAGCCGGGACTGCTGGTAAATGATGGAAAGTGGCTTGGCAAGCTCTTGCACCAGCTCCCTCAGTAGCCTTGGGTGTACCTGAGGGGTGTGCTCATTGGAGCCCATGGCCCTCACAGTGGTGCAGAGCTTAACAAGTCTAAGACTTTCTGTGGAGCATTACTGTTACTCACTGGACAAGCTGTCAGGTCCTGCATTTCCTGCACACTTTCTGTGCCAGCTGCTGTGCAAATTGTCTCCCTGTCAGCGTCACTGCAGATCACCAGGGCTGCCTGAGTGGTTCTTTTAAAGGCATGAGGGCACTGGTCTACCTTTACTTCCAACCCCACTCAGGTCCCAGCCTCTGCTGTCATGTGAGCTACAGGTTTCTCAGGGCTCTCTGAGCTCCCCCTGAGGTCCTCCCAGTTTGGGAAACCTCCCCAAACACCACACTAGAACATTTCACAGTGAATCACACCAGCACTGGAGCCACTCACCTCGCAAGAGAGTGCTGGTTTCAGTTATATCATTATTAAATCTCCTGCTGTTGCTCCTGGAACCACCCAGGTCCACTGTGTGCAGGTGTCAGTAGGGCCCAAGGGCCTGCCTGTAGCTTTCCAGCTGACATGAGGTGATGTTTTCTGTGCACTTGCCTATCTTGCTCTGTGGTCACAGCACATGACTCCCCATTGCCTCTGCCCTTTGGACTGGCAGGATGTTGCACAGCATCAGCGATGAGCAGCTACAGGGATAGCACATGATGTTGTCTGGGGTGCCAGGGTCACACAGGTCTGTCCCCAGTGTCTGACAGTTGCAGGGGCCCATTGCAAGCTGCCAGTGCACTTGAGAACACAGAAATACTTACCCATGAAAAAATAATAGTGTTTTATAGAAATGGCCCAATGTTTCTCAGTGAGGGTCATGAACCCCTTGAAGGTCACAAGAGCATTCAAAAGGGTAATAAAATTTTAGACAGCAGAAATCAGCAGCAGCCCAGTTCCTCCAGAGAGGCAAAGTGAGAATCGGCTCTAAGTATTGGCTGTCAGTGCTTGCCATAGCAAGAGAATTGCTAATTACACAACTTTAATTGCTATCAGCACGCAGTCCTGGCAGGAACAGGGAGGAGAAGACAAGCATTTAACCCCCACTCTTGCTCTCTCACCCTGAAAGAAGGGAGCAGCAGTGGATTTGGGAAAGATACACTCACTAGAAGACAAACCAAAAGGGAAATGTGCTCTGTAAACGTTTGGGAAACTCTAGTAGAGGTAGTGCTTCTGCATTAGAGCAGGACAAGGGAAACAGTGCCTCTACTGCAGGGTAGAGTCTGCCCCAGGGCTTGGTATTGGGTAACACCACCTTGTCCACAGTCTTCAACAACCTCTGCCATTTTGTTTATTGCTTTTCTGCTTCCTGCAGGGTTTCATTTCATCAGCTTAAGGGTCACTGCAGTCTTTTCACTTAATCAGTGTAGAAATGATTTAGCTTGCTCACTTATTTCCTTTTTTTCTTTATTCACATAGTTCTTGGATCCTGCAGAGCAAGATTCCGGTGTGAAAGGTTTAAGACTCCAGACAGTTGTGAAACTACTTTGGCAATTTAGCATCTTTGGTTGAGATTAGTCCTAAAGTTGTTATGTGACATCTGAAGACAAAAACCTGTAAATCTTTCTAAAATGCTAGGCCAATAGCTTTGATATGTAATAAATACTGAAATTCTGTAAAACATTACAATCCATTTTATCATCTTTTCTAAACAGAAAGAGCAAAGTCAGGAAATTCATTGCTGAGGAGTTATACTTTTCTTTGAACCTACTTGATATTAAACATTTGGGGAGTTAAACCAGCCAGTTTCAATGTAAACAGGCAAATGACTGAATTAAATGCACGAAGTGAACTATTTATTTTTCCTTATGTGTTGAGTGAGCTCTTAGGATGAGATAACAATGCTTTGTAATCATTTACTGCTTTCCAGCTAGAGAAGTACAAAAAAGCCTTAATCATTTTAGTGCCACTACTTAAATGTTTTCTGTCTTACACGGTTACCCTCCTGTAGGTTAAAAATGTTGTATCTCTACCTGCCTGTTCTCTCTTAGGCCATAAACCCATGTTCTCTCTATATAAGGAGAAGGCTTACAAGCTCCAGATACTCACAACTACCTCATCATAAAAAAGTAACACTTTCTCATGAATGACATTTAAATGGCCATTTTTTCATCCTCTAGTCCATTTTATTAAAATAAAGACAGCCTATTTAAACTAGGTTTTAAATAACAGGCATTTACTCTGCAAAAATTCTTTGACTAGAATAATAGAAGGAGACACTCCAAGAGCTATTCAGACCCTACATCAGAGGAGGCGATGCCCTGGATCAGGTGGGAAGTGAGGAGCAGAGGAGATGCTTGGGGATGTATCTGCTTCACTCATTATATTTGGAACTTGAAAAGAATATATACCAATGACATTATTAGCATGCTGCTGTTAATTCCCCTACCTGCTTTTCCATTTATTATTACCTGTTACCATAGTTTTCTCTTAACAGTTTGGGTGGTATTCTCTGCTGCATCCCATTCCCAGGAAGGGCTCCCCAGTCCCCAAGTCTGTCATGCTGTCTCTTCAAAACTCACCTCTGCTGTAACACTCAGTAGCAGCTGATGATCTGTGTTCTCTGCTGGCTCATTTGGTCCAAAGTAATACCTCTGTCCTTCTCCTCTGCCTCCTATGTCCATCGCTTTTCCTTCCTTCTCACCCAGACTGAGCAATAATTTCACATGCTTTCATGTTGCCCAAGGCTGCAATCAGGTGGGCACGCTTAGATACACTGCAAAATAGCAGCAACATCAGCAGAAGAGAGAAGTAGCTCCCCCTAAGTCATGCAAGAGCACTCCTGCCCAGATGGGGAAAGAGCTTGGATCTTTTGTCTTGGTTATTGCTGTAACCGCACACTCCTCCTTCCTAGAACCCCTCTCCAAAACATACTGACATCAATTAACCTTTTCATTTCATTGAGCCTCTGCTTTTTTCTTTATGGCAATGGAAACCTTGTAATACCAACACTCCTCAGGGGATGCCTAAAGGACAAAAAGCTGTTTATTTTAAGGGTTCAGATCTGGGAAGGCCAAATTAAATAAGTAGTAAGGACAAATTCGTGTGCCAGAAACTGTACCTTGTATGTACAGAGCGGAAGGATATTAGTGAGTGTGTGCAGCTGAGGACAGGAATCCTCCAAGGGTCTGCCTGGTACCTGGGCTGAGATGTACAGGCAGGCATGTGCGGTAACTGGCTCACCTGGAAGATGAGATTTGCCACCAGGGGCTGTTGCCAAGGCAAACCTCACCTCGTGTCTATTGACTGGACAATCTCCCTTTATCTGGGTTCTGTCCTGGTCCAGCCCTATGGATTCAGGGCTCAGACAACCACACGAGCCATTTTGAGGGTGTTTCTGGACAGGCTGCTGACAAAGTGTGACAAATACCTACGTTAAACCATGGAATAATTACAGCCAGCACATCACACAGCAGAGAGGAGGCTGCAGCTTACTCCTGCAGACAAAGATGTCTGGGAGGTGTTGGTGTGGACTCCAAGGACAGCAGTAACGAGACTTCTGATGTCACCTCAGCTGTAGGAGAGCTCCCTGTCACACCCCTCCCTTGCTGCTGCCACACACACCTCTGCCATCCTCCACAAAGATGTGCTTTTCTGGAGGAGGCCAAGATCCGCTCAAGCAATTACGTCAGCTCCCCTCAGTGAGCACATATGCTTCCACTTCAGAGCCTTGTTCCATTTGCTTCTCATCTCGGTAAAAAGGGGTTTCCTTGAAAACCATTCTTCTGAGTGTGCTGCCTACTTTTCTCTCATTACAAATAATATTTTCCTATTTCTTCTTACAGGAATGTTTTCATTGTTCCCTGTTGTTCTCTGTCTGTACCATTTGGTAATAAAATAATGGGTAACTACTCTTAGTAGCTAAACTGTGCAGAATTTCTCCCTGTTATGTTCTTGCCTTTTCTCCTCCCCCTCACAAAAGTGGTATCTCATTCTCTCCAAAATAAGATTTAAAGGTGACAGCTGTCTTCTGTGGGATGTCAACTGATACAAAGAAGAGAAATGTGGACTAATTTCTTTTACCTGATCCTGTGAATGATCATTTTGCAGTAAACCAAACATGCTCTACTTGTTGAATAAGGAAATATTAGAGAGATTTCTAATTTTACAAATAGTTATTTGGCTGGATACAGGTTTGTTGGATCAAGCTCTCAACAGGGTCTGCACAAAATCTTTGTTTATTTTGCTCAGCTGAAATTGTTGAAACGGCTTCTCATTATCATTGGGTGGGACTGAAGAGAAACACTGATGTCAGTTTTGTGACATGTCCTGTTTTTTAAGTAATTCACAATTTAGGCTGGGACACATTTGACCTTCTTAAATAATTGGCTTTTTTTCCCCCTCTTTTTTTTCCTTTGCATCAATAAATGAAGAAAGAACAAACTAACTACCATTGGCAAGGAAATAACTTCTAGTAAACAAAAACCTCTTACGAGTTTTTCATAAATATCACTCTGGTTTTTTCCCTTCTACATCATATAACACCCTATATCAATTCTATTTTACAGAGTTGTTGAAATCTGTCCTGGGAAGGAACTTGTTAGATTCAAAATACTTCAGACTCTGTTAGGGATCTTTACTTAAAGGCTTTCGAAAAAGTCCCAGTCCTGCGCTGAGCTTCACCTCTGTGAAAAGCCACACTGAAGTTAATGGGTTTACTTATGAACTGAAAAGTTGAGCACATATTTAAGCTCTCAGTGAGAGAGCCTGGATGTTGACCTTGTGCTTGCAAAAAGGAGCCATCCCAGGCTGCAGTGCCATCATCCCTCTGTGACAGCTGCTCCAGAGGCCCTCAAAGATGAATGAGGCACTCATGGTCTCTTGGGTGATTTTTGAAGAAGTCAACCATGAGTGAGCATTCATCCTTCCCTCACAATTATGCTGCCCTGGTGACTTTGGTGCTCAGGTTGTAACCAGGGAAATTTTAGTTTCCCAGTTCTTGCACAGCTGCTCACACAGACGTGGGTGTGATTTTCACACCCACACGTTGGTTTAATACACTATTCATATTAGTGCATCTGCTCATGGAGCTAAAACATAGTGGTGGATGTGGTTTGCACTCTATGAAAGGTTTTTAAAGGGTTACTGCTGCGTCCAAACATGTTTCACAGCTGACATTTGACAATGAAGAAGAAGAGCTCAATGAAAAGGCTAAATGTTCACAAGGAAACTCTTTACTGTGGGGTTAATGAGGACTTGAAAGGACTTGCACTCTGGCCTTAGCTGTGTATGTTTGTCTTTTCTTTTACTTTCATCTCTTCTCCCTGAGCCCTGGTCTCTTCACTCTTTTTTTCCCTGCTTTTAATTTGTGCCCCTGTATTAAGTCAAGCAGTCTTCCGTCCTTCTTTCTCTTTTTGCTTCCTTTCTCTCTTTCTGTCTCTTTCTATTTCTTCCTTTACACTGTTTTGGGAGCCTGACTTTGACAGATTGTTAACAACAGAAACCACAAAACTGTCTATTGCTTGAACCTACCCAGGGCCTCTCTTGCTAACATGCAATCTTTATTAGTGATAATATTACATTGCAAAAGATGTAATAGCCTCAGAAGGAAAATTCTATTTTTCTTTGAAGATGTAAAGATTTGACTTTGTGGGGTTTAACTCAGTTGTTTTTTATCTACAACACATGGCCAGATGAAATTCAGTATTTGCCTGATTTAGTGCTTTTTCCTTTTGCCTTTAAATATAGTAAGCTCATAAAGAATTTTTA
Organism: Pycnonotus jocosus; assembly: GCA_013400435.1. Taxonomy (NCBI): domain Eukaryota; kingdom Metazoa; phylum Chordata; class Aves; order Passeriformes; family Pycnonotidae; genus Pycnonotus; species Pycnonotus jocosus. The sequence continues at coordinate 758,498 of VWYP01020303.1, read as the reverse complement.
CATCTCATAGCTAAGAGAACAAGGTGCAGATTGTCATGCAAAGAGTATGCTGATGGAACAAATGATTTCATGCCATTCCATACACACTGCCTCCTATGCTCAATAATGCCTAGTTTAAATAAAAATATGAACCTGTCAGAATATTAATTATTCTGTATCTTCACACACAAAAGAGCAGTTTAAAAACTTATACAGACAAACTGAGGCTGCTAAAACAGGCAGGAAAGATGTTTATTAAAAGACTTTAAATTAAAAACTAAACTTTCAATCGTAGTTCAGACAAGTAAATGAGAGAATGTCTCAGCTCATTGATCCTAATACCTCTAATTGCATCTAGCTTCTACAAAGCTAATCCCTGGGCCCAATGATCTGATATATTCCTGTGTTACCTGCCAATCCCTAGTTTATAAACACTGAATTTCTTCTCCTTCAGTCTGATGAATTTGTACTTTAAAACTAACAAGGGAATAAGAAGAAATAAGATATTAATGTTTAATCATATAAAATATTTTCTAGGGCAACATCCTTAATTAGACATAGACTCAATGTAGGGTTGCATATAATTGGGTGAATTGAGTCGCTGTATTGACTGGTCCATATTTCCTGAAACCCTATTTTCTACAGGTTCTTAGACTGCCTTAATCTCTACAGGCTACACTTACACTATACATTTAGCAGGGTGCAGGAATATTCCCAGGCTCTGCAAGTCAATTTTCTGCAGTTTTAAATTATCAGAGAAGTTTCTGGCATATTTTTGGCCCGCTTCAGCAGTTTCTCAAATTGTTCCCAGGCATGGTTCTGAGATTAGCACACGGCAGCAGCCATTCCCAATAGGCAGTTGCCTTGTTTTGCAGAGCAAGAGATTTTAATATACTGATGTAGTATTTAATAGCATTTAGTAGTATTGATTTTGGCAGTGTTCCATACCAGGTATCCTCAGTGCCAGACAAGAGTCCTGGCTGCACTTAATTTTTATTGGAGAGGTAGCCTCAGCATCTAAGCACCCAACAGTTGCATGTTAAATGGCACAACTGATATTATGATCTATAGCTGCATTAATTCTGCAGGAGAACAGTAGCCTTTGCCTTCAGCAGACCTGGCAGAATTGCTCTTCCACATGTATTGTTCCTTTCCAGAGTGCAGGTTGAGGAAATGCAGTGAGCCCTACGAAGACCTTTCTTCCTTTGAGGAGCTCATCCCTGGCTCTTAGACAAAAGTTTAGCTTAGGTCAAAGTGTAAGGCATTGTACTACAGAGAGAAAGACCCTTTGTATTGAAGGAAAAGGGTCATCAGCCATGCGCCTTTCAAATTTTTATAGATGTTTTAAGGTATGCTGACACATAATTTAGGCAGTTCTTTTATCAAAATCTACATTCACACAGGGATGGCCTCCAACATTTAGGGCTTGCAGAATTTACCTATGTCCTAATACCTTAATTTTCAGCTATTCTGGGTGCAGTAATACATATAGCCCAGACAGCAGTCTTGTACAAGTGCAGTCCACCAGAGCTAGTCAGACACTGGGGATGATGTGCAGCATGGCATTAACATCAAGAAATTAATGAGAATTCTTAAATTAACCCCTAAATTAAGTAATTTTCTTTCTATATCCTTAATCTAAATGCATTGTGTACTAAACCTGCAGAATATTTCAAAGCATTGTTGTTTGCCTAGCTGCCTACCCACTGCTTTGCTTGGATTAAATTTTGGTAAATTCTGTTTGACCAAAGATGGGTTCACCCAAGTTCTGGACAACACCAGTGTAAGAGTTGCAGATGTGAAGAAGGTAATGTGTCTTCTGCACATTGATGGTGTTCAAACACTTGTCTATCAGTGTTCCTTCTGCCAGCCTCTGGACACTGTCTCAGAGACCACATCTTCTAAATAACTTAAGGAGTTCATAATAACTTCAATAACTTAACTTATAATAACTTAACTTCATAATAACTTAAGGAATCACCTCCAGGACCTTAAGGACATTTCACTGCTGCAGACCTGTTAGATGGCTCTTTTTTTCTAGGTTTCTGCATCAGTAAAGGATGTGGATTCCCTAAAATCCTGTGCTGAAAGATTGTAATATTAAAGGACAATCAAATGCTTTTAGACTTTTTTTTTTTTCCTGACAATCTGTGGCTCTGAGTCTTGGAAATAACACTTAAAATATACATGTGAAGTTTTTATCTAGATTTTTTTTCTGAAAAATATATCTGTATATTTGGGGTTATTTTAACTCATTTGATTGGGGGTTTTGCTATATTGAAGCCTGATTCACAGAGAACCACAAAGCAAAATGAAGCCATTGTTTGCTGATTTCATACCTATGCAGTCCTGCTTGCAATTCCTGCCACCAACGTTGTATGCCATATGAACAAAATCTGGGATTAATTAAGTGAGAGTGAACTCCTAACCCATTTGAACTGTCATGCTGAAGGTCTGGCACAAAGGATCCGGGAGTATACAAAGACTAATCACCATTGCAGGGTCCCGTGGGCTACTCTTCACACAACTGCCCTTGTAGTAAAATGAGTCTTCAAAGTGATTGTCGCACACTGAGAACAAAGACAGCCACAAGGAGATGCTCATTGGACACTGACTTGCTTTTGTTCCAAGATAATTCTTTGCTTTCTTTAGAAAATAAGAAATTATCACAGCCTTGAAGTCATCTATCTAATCATTACTCCATATGCCCTGACATACAGCAAAAATATAAGGGAAAGGACAGGTTTACTCCACTAAATATTTGGTAAAAATTGGTTATTTTTCCCATGCAGAATATTTGTTGGATTCGGATTACAATAAGAGCAGAATTGACAAAAATTTCTCTGTTAAATCACCTGAGATCTCTGCAGTAAAGTTAGCTAAATATAAGAGCAAAGAAAAAAATTTCTTGTAATTTCTATGATCAAGCAGCTGAATCAAGAATTTGGGCATAGATACCGAATAATGAAGCAGGATCCACACTGTAAGGTCACCTTGAGGTCTGTTAGTGCTATCACTTTTTTGGGAATCTTTTTGGGCTGCGATCCAAGAGTTCCAACCTTTTTGGTACCCTGTCCATGTGATACAAAATGTCAAACAGTACAGTTTTGGGGTTATTTAGTTTGGTATTGTGAGCTGGACATCTGAAAAATCTTGGGTAGTTATGCAGGTCAAAACAAAATAAAGTAATATTGATAATAACATTACTGAGCTGGTGAAATCACTCCAATCTTAAAATTACAATTAATCAGCGTTCAAAAAGGTGAGATAATTACAGCATCCTAGAAGGATTCAATTGAAAGGTTTCTGAATTTTTCTGCCAGTTTGAAATCCCTGTAAATTCTGAACAGAGCACTTTAATCCCCTACTTCCACACAGGTTGTTGTTTTATTGATTGGGTTTGTTTTAGACACAGTGAGAGTGGGCTTGATAGACCTTGGATACCTAGACCTGTGTTTACATTTCTGTATCATAGCAAATAAAAATCTCAAGTCCATACTGAAAATTTTTCAGCAGTCCAGGATGTTGAAAAATAAATTAAAAGTATGGGAATGAAGTTTCAGTTCTACAGAATTCATAAAAAAAAAAAAAAAAAAAAAAAAAAAAAAGTAAGCAAAAATACATCTCCAATTTTTAAACCAGTTCATCTTGTTTTCAAAAATGCAAGCAAACCCAAATGGCTAGAAGAGAGCAGAGCTGGAAAGATCAAAGAGAAAGCAAAAACAGTGGTAAAAAAAAAAAAAAAAAAAAAAAAAAAAAAAAAAACTTTTTTTTCAACCNAAAAAAAAAAAAAGTAGACTTTGCTTTAACACTCTACATTTGGGTTTGAAAAATATGGCTCTGGCTAGACATGCTTGGCCAGCACTGGCAGTGCCAGCTGAGGACACTGCCATGGCCAGCCCACTCCTGACATCTTGTTAGCCCTTCAGGGAGGCTGCTGCCTCCTCAGATCCTCTGAATGAGACAGACAACAGACTAAAACCAGACTCTTTTTGTCCAAATAAGCTGTGTAAGAAAGGGATCACTGTCTATATACCTTACGTTTGTCTGGCTCTGTGACCACACTGGATGAGGAATCACCATGTGGAATTCTGGGACCAAGACACTGGAGCTGTGATGACCACTGGTGGCAGGGAAGAGACTGAGCACCAGAGGCCAGGGCAGGAAAAGGGGCTGAATCTCCCCACACCACAAAGGTAGCAGGTGGTGCATTAATTAACAGCTTGTCGACTTTTCAGACAAACCTGCCAAGGGAATGTGAAGCAATTTAAGAGACACAAACAACTCCCAGGCTCCAGGAAGAGCACAGTCCTCAGCAGGACAAGAGAAGTCAGGGGAGGTGGCCTCCTCAGCTGGCAAAGGTATGCGAAGGATGGGTGCCTAGACACGGCCTCAGGTTAACAACCATTTGCTAGGAGGTAAAATTCACACTGGCTGCAAAGTCATGTTTTCTGCCCCGCATACACACAGGCTTCTGTGCATTGCACTTTTAGTAAGCCATTAACTGATAATTGCCTTTAATTGTGTGGTTTATCAGGGGCAATATGGATTATGGGGTTTGGCTCTCTCCTGTCTTGTGTGCTGTGTGTATTTAGTTATAAATTCATCGTTTTCTGGGACAGTTAGGTTCAGAGAGTAAATGCTGGAAACAGAAAAGCCGAGTCCGAGGTGGTTGTGAAGCCCTGGGGCAAGGAGCAATGCTCTGTGCAGGGCTGACAGAACTATTTATTTTCATTTGAGAAGCAGCGAGAGCCCGGCCTGCCCCAGACGTCTCTCACTCCATTCAGAAAATGATGTTTACAGACAGCTGCAGGGAGTTACTCACAAGAGGCTTAAGCAGGGAGGGGAAAGAAGGGCCATTCCTCCGGGCCCACCCAGCCACTGGGTTTTTCAGCTGAAGGGCAGGCTCAGATTCATCACAAATGGCTGGTGGAAAATAAGTCCAAACAACTGTCAGGATCACAAAAGCCTGAGAGATGGAGAAGTCTGGTGATAAATGTGGTGGCAAGTCGTTCTCCTGGAGCCACCCGAGGTGCCTCTTGTTTGGACACCGTGGTGGGGTTAACGGTGGTTTGTGGGATAACATGAGGGAACAAAAAAGGGTCATTCACAGACATCAGAAAGATGTTTGGAAAAGTGCTTAAAGTGCTTATTACTTCAGAGACCCTTTCAACACCAACAGCTCCACGTGTTTCTCCGGAGATGCAGGTGAGTTACGCCAGTAATTCTGCACTCAGCTGAAGCATCATAAATCCATTTTGGGCAGCATTTTGTAGCTCCCATGGTGTAATCTGTCAGTCTAGGTCACTGCCTATCCATCTCTCCAAGATGTTTTTCACTGTTACCCATCACCATGTCGTACAAATATCTTCCACATAAAACTTCAGACTGTGCCTTTATTGTGCATCATGGTGTGTGTATCATTCTCCCTGTCTTGGAGTGGGTGTAGGTGTGAAAACTCCTCGTAGCAGAGGGATTTTTGCCTTTTAAGATTTAATGCCATTTTAATACCTTACTGATACACAGCTTTTGTACTTCTTAGATGTATTTCAAAGATTTCACTGTTGTAGGTGCACTAGTAGAATCTGGGGAGGGTGAAAGAAAAGGAGGGAGTTTTCTCATTGCCATGGCTGAAAGGGTGCCAAGCCCTACTTCTTTCTTATCTTTCTGCAGGCAAAAAGTACCAGCTGTCCTGGTACAGAAGTGGGGCAACACCTCCTCCCTCTATTTCAGTTACTCTGGTCTCTGCTGGGATGATGACATGGAGCCAGAATATTGAAGGAACTCTATCACTCAACATTTATCTAAGATTCTTAGCACAGATTCTGCCCTTTTATGCAACCTATTTGTACAGTTATATGCTATAAATCTTCTGCGACTTAGAAAAAACATGTGATATGTAGTACAAAAGAGTTTCTTTTGCATTCTAGGCAAACCCAGATGTCTTGTCCATGAGTTACAAGAGCATGACAGGACAAGGGGATTTCAAACTGAAAGAGAGTAGACTTAGGTTAGATATTAGGAAAAAAGTCTTTACTGTGAGAGTGGTGAGGGCACTGGCACAGGTTTTCCAGAGAAGCTGTGGATGCCCCATCCCTGGAAGTGTCCAAGGCCAGGCTGGATGGGTCTTTGATCAGTGTGGTCAAGTGGAAGGTGTCCCTGCCCTTGGCAGGGGGATTGGAGTCAGATGATCTTTAAAGACCCTTACAGCCCATGTCTTTCTACGATTCTATGTACCTTGAAATTGAAAGCAAGATTAAATCTATGCTGCCTTCACCTGGGCTTTGCTTATGGCATCATATTAAATGCGGGTAGACATCATCCTGACTAGAATTTCAGCTATGTTTTCATCTTGATCAAGGCTACTAAACAATTCAGGAAATGTTTCATGTTTCACATTTAATTTTTTGAGAATTAAAATATATCTTTCAACTTTGGGAAATATTAGTGGTTTCTGCTCTTCTACATGGGTTGTCCACATGCATACATGTAACAGGATTTTCAACTATACTTAACAGTTGTCTGACTGAAATGTTTGCATGTCAGTGCAAAACCAGCTACTATTAATTTGCTTCAGAATAAAAAAAAAGTAGTATTGGTAATTGCACATGACATTTCACCACAGGAGTCTAGTCAAACATTAATAAGATTGAGAACATATACAAAAGCATTTCTTTAAAACTGTTTATCTGTTACCATAAATTCAGAATTGGGTCTGGAGGTACACTCTTCTGTGGCTGCCAAAAGCAGAGAGAAGGTTAAAAAAAAGTAAAATATGATCATAGCCATGCATTGATGTGAAAACAGCACTTCAGATCTACCTTGCCACTGCTGGCCCAATGTCACACACTGCCAAAGAAGGTAATGAATACTAAGGGTGAGTGTGTTCTTACACCCATATTTGTTGGTCACTTTGACCCAAATCAAGGGAGAACACCCAACGATGACACATCTCAAAGGCAATTCTCTGTAGTGTTTCTGCTACTGATTTACCCCAGCTGGTACTCTGTCTCCAGAGATGTCTCGAAACTTCACAAGACTTGAAACACAAACAAGAAAAACATTGCTGAGAGCAGAGGATCATAATTTTCTTTTCTAGGAACAAAAGGGAATAAAAATGAGAGAAACAAACTCACAGGACACAGGAAAAGGCTGAACCAAACAGACCACATGTGGTGTTTTTCTTACAGTAGCTTCTTTATCAAGCCATGTCAATATCAACCTATTGGTAAGAATAAAACACTGAGACGGTCACTGTGAGGTCAAGCTTAGCCAACAGAACTGGGCTTCAGATCCTTAAATCTGTTAGCATTAAGCATGTCCATATATGTTTTACCAAGGTAGATCAAAAAGAAATACACAGCAGGACCATTTTGACATCACTCTACCCTTCTGTCTGGGTTATCATCACTTCTCATCCAATGCTTCAAGTAAAAAAACCAAAATCTTCCAAAACTGTGAAAAAAATAACCTTTGAGTAGATCCAAGAACAGGTTCCTGAAGAAAGTCAAAATTCTAATCTCATAAATCTTCCCCATGACATTTAAGGTTGTACTTTTCTTACTTTTAAGACTATGTTTTCAATGCCCTCTTGGGTGACTTTGTAAGTAAGTCTCTTAGAGTCTCTTTTGGAGAAGAGTAGTGCCATGTTCTCTATCTGTCTAAAACAACATTTCCAGTAATTATATGAACCTTACATACAAAAAAAATTGCAAATGAGCTTTTCCTTGTGGATTCATATGCCACAGCAAGTCCAAAGTGCTTGACCTGCTGAAATGAGAGTGGCTGCAAAATGTGGAGTTGGACTCAGCTGCAAAATATGTAAGTCAGGATTACAGGTTTCCTGACACACTGTCCTGGAAGGGAGTTTTTGGTTTTTAGGGGAGGATTGCCTGGAAGGACAGACTTAGCCTTCTTACCCTATCTGTCCTCCTGTTTTACCTGTTTTGTCACCCAAAGTAGTGGTGAGCATAGTGTGGATTGCTCCCATTTGCCTCCAGTACTCTTGGCTGACACCCCTCTGGAAGCTGCTGGGCAGTCTCTGGGCACAAATTTGGCTCTAAACATCCAGCTGTGCATCTTCTCATGGCTCTGGGTACCCTGGATATGCTTCAGCTGCAGGACTTGCTACTGAATCCCCATGGAAGGGCAGGCTGGCCTTGAGGCAGAGTGGACGAGCCCATTCCAAATGCCATGGTTAACCCTGGTAAACAGAAGGTCCATGTAAAATGATGGACCTTGGCTATGTGCCTCCATCATCCTGTAAGCCCTGCAGGGAAATGACCTAAGTGTGTCCCAGCCCTCCACCCTCTTGGGTTGGTTTCACAAGGAGCAACACAAGAGCTCAGGCAAGAAGGAAACAAGTGGACACTGGCCAAAGCCTTACTAAGATAGCCAGGGGCAAGAGGCTAGAGGTAGAGCCAGCATCACCAGCCATTTCTGATGTAGAGAAAGGTCACTTTTTCCCTTTTTATTGCCTGACCCAGAACATCAAACCAGTGAGTTAGATCTCTTAAAATGTCCTCTTTCTTCACCAGCAGCCATCTGCGCTGTGAAGAAAGGTGTGGCTACTTGTCCCCAAGGCAGCTTTTATCCCACAGATTCAGGTGACTGAACCACCATAGCTATGGTGGCTCTAGGATTGGTGTGGGTTGTACAAACCTATATGAGGCTGTGAGGACCATTACAGCAGCTCCTTAAAAACAGACCCATTTTTAGGCAGAACACTTTAAGGAATGATTTGTGTCTCACAGAGCACACACCTGGTTTTACAACCTTTCTGATGCAACCAAAATTCTCACACTAAACTAATTCACACTTAAGGTAGCCAAAGGTACTTTGCATTTGGGAGGTCCACACTGTCAATTCCTGCAGCTCAGCCAGAATCAGGCACTTTTTTTTATCTGCTAAGTTTACCAGGAGCATGGACAGTTTATCTCTACTTCTAAGATGTATTCAGCATTTCTGTATCCCAGATTTCCTGGGATAATCCAAACTGTGTAAGTTTCTTCTTGTGTGAAACAAGGTAGAATATTACCCTGATCTCCATGCAATGTGTGCAAAGTGCTCAGATGAACGGAGTAACTATGTCAATCATGCAGAATGCAGAGGAGAGGGAAAAGGAGGGAAAGGATGATCTCTTAGCACATGAGACTCTCAGGATATGGTAGAAAAAGAGGGTCTATTAATATCTGTGAGTTTTGTGTGTTTGTCTTACATGTTCTGACTGAGATTTCCAAAGCTGTGCAAAGATGTTGGACCTTTGTCCATGTTAAAGCTCAGGACTTAATAACCAAATCTCCTAGGCAGATGTGAAAACTTCAGCCAAAGTGTATAATTTGTAATTTAGCTTGTTTTACTGCATTTTCCAATGAGTGGATGAAAACTCAAAATTAAACTTCCTGTGCTATTTTTTTTTTTTTTTGCCTGGAGGGCAGAGCAAGGCAGCTGTTTGTCCTCCCATTGTTGTGGGCTCACATGTGTTTTCCAGTTTAGATGCTGGCATACGTGTTAAGACCAAAAAGGCAAATACTCACTCCAAACAGCTCACTTGTTTGACTCTGATCTCACAATGGCCTGTTTTCTTTCAAAATATACCCTTTGAGAATGTTATTACGCTTGTTATGAAGCAAATGAACTCCACTTCCTCAGCAGCACAGCCATTGGGCTGACAGGGACAGCAGGCCAACATAATCAGCAGGTGCAGTCAACAACAGAAGCAAAACCAACTTTTTTTCAATAGCCCTTTACTAGTGACAGTGAGGAAAATTCAACACCTTAAATACTAATTTCCAGTTCAGTACAAGAAGAAGCATATCTGAGATATAGCCATGAAAATCTGCTGTACTTGACAGAGTAGATGGTGATCTATAATTCAGGCTGTTGCCAAAAATGAAAAAGGAACCACAGTATTTTTTCAAGATAGATAATCACATCTCAATTTTCCTAATTTTCATAGGAGACTAGAAGTTAACAGATTATGGGAAAGAAAATCAGGATAGATATTGATTGTCCACAACTTTTTAAAAAATCATTTTCCCTTTTTAATATATTTTTTGAAATTACATTCACAAAAATTGTGCACTGGAAAAAAATTTAAAACTGCCAAATGTCCATAATTTCAGCAATTGAACATTTTTTTTAGCATCTCAGGAGGTCAGGTCTCATTCAAAATTATCTAACTTACTCAAAAGTTATGTAGCAGTCTAAAATCTTTGACAAAATTTGAATAAGTCACTTCATATGTGACTGACGTGGGATAATAATAGCCCCTTGGATACTTTTCTGTGGAGTCTCATGAACATATTGGGGTATTTCCCATGCTGTGGTCCTTCTGAAATACCTTTGTGGTTGAATGTGGAGGCCAAAAATGTCTGTTATCTTTATCTGGCACATCCACCTGTCTTTCATGGAGTAATTTTGTTGAAGTCTTCCAGAGCAGTAGATCTTGGAGTCTACAAATTTGATCAAATGTAGGCTACACATGCCTTTTAAAGCAATTTTTATGCCTTTTATCTTTGATGCCTAGAAACATTCATTAAAAATTCAGAACACAATCAAAAGACAGAGCGCTGATATCTCTTTCATAAATTGCTATTATAATTGGGTTTACTGCATGCAATGACACTTAGTGATCCCTCCTTCAGATCTGTAACTTGTGTTTGAGGTTAGGATGTCTTTCAGGAAAACACAGACTCTTAGCTCTAGAAATTCTCAAACAGCAGAGAAGGTTTATTAGGACACAATACCAGAGTGAAAGCAGGAGCAGTCTCTGCCATGGAAGTTACATTCACAGGTAATGCTGGGAAGCCCAGTCTTAGAGGCCTAAATGTTGTGAGCCAGATACAGGGAAGCAGATATCACTGAAGCCAGTGCAAGTGTTCAAACATAAAAGGGCTAAAAATACAGCCTGAAATTTCTCTTCTCAGTTTTTTCTCTTTATTTTTGACCAACTATTCCAAAAGACACTGTCTTGGATTGTAAGCAGCTAGGGCTGATTTAAAAGGGAAAAGGAAAAATCTCCAAGCTAGATTTTAGAGTTGCCTTAGAGCAAAAGACACAGTTGTTTATTTACACACTATGAAAAACATTGAATTAACATAGTTAATTAATTAGGAGTGGGGTTTCAGTTGGATTAAAAAACCCCAACACTGTGTTTGTTCTCATTAACTCAAATCCCATGGAAAAGCTTTGCCTTCCTCTCTCTTGAAGATAATAGGTTGCATGTTTGAAGCAGAGGGCCCTCACTGACATAATGTATGACATAACGAGCTTTCGTCATCTTTGACCTGGCCAATGCATTTTATCCCTGAGGCAAAATGGTTGAGTTTTTCCCCAGTAAACTTTCAAAAACTATTGCTTTTTTCTCAGACACACAGTGTTATTCTTCAAGACACTTTTTCATGCCAAATTACTTATAGGGTGTAGTATCTTTTCCTTTAGTAAAGAAACATTTCCCAAATGAATTGGTCCTATCTCTGAGTTTTAAAATCAGATTGTTTGTAATATTTTTATATTTTTCATTAATGTCAGAACTTCAACTGATGCATCAGAACATCTGCAGTCTTTGGGAGTGCCCTGAATGCATCAAAAAAATGTCAACACTAGCCCTCCAAAGCTCCAGACTGAAGATTTCCACATGGACTAGAAAGAAATATAATCAACAATTTAATAGTTAAATCAAAGCTTGGGAGGTTACCAAATTGTCCAGATGTATCTGTCTTGCTGCTGGAATCCCTTGTTGCTTTGCATGAACACAGGGTTTCCTTCTAGAAGTGATTACAATTGTTTGTGTTCAGAAATGTCAGGAGGAAAAAGGAAAATTATGATAGGAAATCTCATGGCAGTCAGCCCCTCACTCCAGCCTCCTCCTCTCCCTACACGGTGTAAGGAGAGACTTCTTCATGACTACATCAAGTGTCTTACATGACAGCAGCTGCACGTAATTTCAACACTAGCAATAGCTACAAAATATATTCTCACCTTCCTTTAGTTGCTTGTTTTGTGAACTACATAAATGTCCACAGATAACAAAGTAAACAAATGGTTTGCACTGTGAGTAAGGTAGCTGTTTGCTTTCTTCTCTGCCTGTTGTTAACTCTGTCCTATACTGTTCTTTACTGAAGCATTAATTTGAAATATTTTTAGAATTATTTATTATTTGGATAGCGAAAGGGGATACAGCCATGAATTAGAATCCTAGTGTGCTGCATGATCAAAGAGAACAAAATCCTTGCTGCAAAATGCTTGCACTCTATAACCTGGGAAACAATAGAAAAAGATACAGATAAACACAGAGAATCAGTGAGCCTAATATGACAGTACTTGCAGAGGTTAATTATAGATGCCCAGGACCGGTTGGTGGGTCTAAGACCACCAGGCAAACATTGGACACAAGAGGTCCATACTGCCACAACCAAAAGGAAATGTCCTTGGCCTGCACCAATATCTAAGGGCAGCCTGGGGATTTTATGGGAACTGAACCCAAGAGAGTGCCAGACACTGGATGACCCAGACAGCCTGTGAGTAGATACCACTGAGCTCCCATTTTCAGAGGTTGTTTGGTACTGTTTTATTGTCTGTAGAGATGGAGTCACTGACCGTCCTGATGGGGCTTGATCCAAGCAAACAAGCTGTCTTTCCAAAAATGTAAAATAGAAGTGACTATATATGATTTGTTCAGACCATTTTAGCAATATAATCCCAGCAAATTGACTCACTATTAGGGTAAACCATATGAACAAAACTGACTTTTAAATGTTTTTCATGAGAACCATTTATAAAGCCAACACATCCAAGACTTTTGGAAAGATTAGAAACCCTCAGGCTTTTGTGCACAAGTCAGCCTCAAATGAATAGTGGGTCAGCAGGTGATTTTCTTCTAGGGCAAGTTATTCCTGTGAACAACTTCTTTTTCTCCCTCCAGAACAGATGGTAGTGTTCAATATTTAACATAGATTACTGAAAAAGATGTACAACTTATGTTTCATTTGTGCACGCATTTTTTTCTTTGTTAGACAAATCTGTTTATTGAAACATACACATACATACACACACATTTAGCTTACAACACCCAGGGCTTGTGCATATGTGATATATATAAAACAAAGCCACAAAAAAATCAAATACACCTTTAAACCCTCTATTATTGTGCTGCAGTGTAAACCATTTATGCCTTTGTCCAAAGGAGAATGTTTTCTCATTCCTACAACTGCTATATTTCAAGGTGGTGCATCATAACACTGTCTGTACTATAGTAGGGGTGATGGAGTGTAAGGCAAGGTTGCCACTGTAATCCTACAAACAGAAAGTGAAGGGAAAAAGGGGGAGTTTTGAAAAAAAATAATTCTTCACAGAAGGATGGGTATTAGGTTGAACAATTGTATGAAGTGAAAAAATATAGTCTGATGTGTGCCTTGATGTGAATCCCTTCATGTTGATAGCAGGGTCTTAATAATCCAAGTGGCTTGTTAGCTGTACCACTGCCCTGGGAAAGTCCAGGAAGGTGTAATCCAGCCACTCTCCTGTTTAGCTGTTACCTTCTCCCGCTCAATCATGTCTCCACAGCTCCTTTTCTTATTCATAATAGTTGGGGTTTAGGTTTGGTTTTTGGGGGTTTTTGATTGGTCGGTTTTATGTTTGGGGTTTTTTTTGGGGGGGGGGATGTTTAAAATTTTTTTAGTATTTTTTGCTTTTAGTTTAGAGAAGGAAAAGATCACTCTGGCTTTGTAGTAACAAGGTAAGAAATTGAGTTTCTGGTTTCACAGACACAGTAGTAGTAATATTTCTTAGGGAGTGATATTTGTGTTGTTTGTGAGTTTTGATGGTGGTTATTTTGCAGAGGCTCCAAAGCCTTAGACCTTAGAATATTTACTGTACATTTGTATCACTTCAGTTGGATGTAATGATAGCACCTAATTGTGTTCACAGAGAAGAATGTGCTGCAGGCAGTGCAAAAGACTGGCAGATCATTTCTGGTCCTTGTGGACCATTTGGGTCCTTTATCTTCTCAAAACAGTGTTTTTTCATTGGGCCAGCCAGAAATACAGCAATGATCATGTATGATTCTGCCAGAACACATATTAGTATGGGTTTTTTTCAGATAATTTCTTATTTTTCCAAAGCCAGCATCATGATGATAGGCATCCTCCTGAAATTAAATCATGTTCACCAAAGACTCATAAATTGTTCAGAAAAAAAGAGTGAAGTTTGCCAACTCCCTTGCCCCTAGTGCCTCATATAATTTACAAGAAAATTTAAATCTCAAAACATGTTGGTGAGCTTTGTACAAAATAAAGACCATACTTAAATGCTCAAAAATTTTGGATGGCCTGTGGAAGTGATCTTAGACATGTGCATGGACCTGCATGGGAGCAGAACCTGGAAAAGTAGATATGAATAATGATAGCTGTCCTCCTTTGCAGCCAGGGCATCTAGGGAGACCCTTTGTGTGGTGTAGCCCTCCTCAAACAACTTAATTTAATCCTTTAGCTATGATATCCTTCTTATCATTCCCTTCCCTCATATATCACAGAAGTGTTACTCATTCATCATTAGAACTGGACAGTGACAAATATATTTTAATAGCATGTATTCCTTACAAAGGCCTTTACTATTAAGTTAGTATTTCTAGGCCTCTTTGTAATTAACCATAAAGTGTCAAAGACATACATTTTTATTTTCTCTCTGGATTTTTGATTGGATGAAAGCCCAAGAAGCTTGTATCCTAAAATGAAAGCATCCTGGCACAACAGTGTGTGTGTTTGATATCATGTAATTTCTTTGTTGCAAGAACAGTAACCAGTATGGCAACTTTGCTGTTTTATTAGCTTGGCCAAGTGAAAATGTACCTTTCCACACCTTAGTCCTTAGAGGAAAAAAAAATGTTCTAGATAAAACATGATTGAAAAAAAAGGGGGGTTTAATGCTGTTTGTCTAAGAACTAAGATACATAATGTTAGAACAATCTTGACACTGATAGTATTTTTACTGGAAGCGTTTTTCTGGTCTGAGCTGAATGTTTGATCAATCTGAGAGAGTGAGACAAAGGGATAAGAACCAAGTTACCTAAAACCTTTTTCCAATATGGCATTATGGCTGCAGTTTGAGGCCTGATTGGGATTTCTTCCACTGAAAGTTTTCCCAGAGAAAAAAGATGATTCACCCAAATCTTACTTTTCCCACATCTGGACCTGTCATGAACACATTTCATTGAAAAAAAGAGCCTCTTCCAATGTACTAGCCAGTAGACCAGTGGCCACATTATCAGTAACCCTGGACACTGACCTGCATGTGGGATAATAGCTGTACTTCTCCTCCTTGTCTGGATTAATGAATTGTATTTTGTGAAAGAAATGCAAAATGAAAAAGTAAGATATCTACTCCTTTCCAGATGTAATTTGGTGACAGTATAAATTATTAGCTCTGCAAACACAATAGCAGAAAGCAGATGTTAGGGGGAAAGTAAAGAGTGAGCAAAAATGGCAAATTGTCAGTGGTTTTAAAATTAACCCCTTTTCTGCAAATGCATCTTCCTAGAGATGCTAAAGCTGTGCAAAGTCCAACTGAAATCACTGGTGTAGCACATGAATCTGGGCAACCACCCTGAGAGAGAGGGCTCTATGTTGGGGCCTGTGTCACTTACATGAGTTTTCTTTAGCAAAGCAGTGCACAAAGCCTTTTAAAGCAACTTGCTGAGTTTCTTTTCCATAATGTAACATTATTTGAATTCGTTTGGTGAAAAATGCCAAATGAAATGTCATGTTTATGGCCACTTCACAGCTTTTAGAAGCAGCAATTCTCACCCATCAGCAATTCAGAGATACCTATTCAGGTCAGGATCCCTTCTTTCTGATGTGTCAAAACAGCTCCTACAGTTGTAAAAATTAATAACATATAATTTATATGCAATACATTTTTGAGAATTTCTAGATTAGCTTTTACGGGAAACATAGAATGAAGTAACAAATGAGCCTTCTTGGCTTCCTTACGTTCTGAAATGCAGAATTTTTGTCACAAATTGTCAGTGAATACATTTCACAATGTTTCTGCAGAAATCTCTCAAAAAAGGTTTCATCTGATTCTGATTAAACAGAGCAAAGCTACTGAGCATGACAAATTACTTTCTAGTTTGCACTGAAAAGCCTAATAAGAATTAAAGGTTCTAACATTTCTTTTTTCCACTCAGCATTGCATTTACGTGCAAAATCCAGGAAGAAAGATGAGATAGGCAACATGAGCACATTGGGGCTTTTTCTTCTTTTAAAGAAGTTCTGGAAACAAACTCCATGTATGTGACCCTTAGAGAAGGAGCTGAATTAGAAGTTGTTTGGAATCTTTTGTTAGTCAGTCTCTTCCCTTTGCCCCATGATTTTACAAACTCTCACAGGCTGACTTTCCAGTCCTTCATGTGGAGTCAGGGAGACATTAGGGAAGGGAAATGCACAAGGGAGCAGGTAAATGGTTACTGAAGAAACATTTGTGTCATAACCTACAGCCACCCAGAAGTAGCTGTCAAAGAGCCAGTGAGCCATAAAATGGCAGGGGTCAGCTACCCACCCAGACTAGTTTTCCAAAGTGGATATAGTGATAAATTCAGACTTATTCTCAGAAGAAATTTGGATTCCTTAATTGCTGGATACAAACACTATTTAGACTTCCATAACATGATTTTCAAAGACTATTTTTGTAAAAAAAATAAAATTCTTGTAAAGAAAAAAAAAAAAAAAGAAAAAAAAATCTTGCAAAAACAAATATTCAACAATCTTTCCTCTCTTAACCTTGCTCTATCTGAGATACATTTATGTTCATAGTCAGGAATTAAATACACCTGACAAATCTGGGATATGAGAGGGCTCTAGTGGACACAGGGATATTAGTTTCCCTCACTTTCTTAAAATAGTGAAGATTTGGTTACCTTCCCTCATCACCATCTTTCTCTCCAATCTCTTTCTGGAGAAAATTAAAATGCACAATGACATAACTTGGTGTTCTGGTTTTTTTTGTTTGTTTTTTTTTGGGTTTTT
>VWYP01020303.1:698124-741461 GCA_013400435.1 Pycnonotus jocosus | reverse complement strand
TTTGTTTTTTTTTTTAATTAGATAATACCACTGGTCTTATTAATGACTATGTATTTGTCTCTGTCATATACTGTCCAAAATTCTTATTCACTTTGCTTGAACCCTTACCCATCTTTGCTCACAAGTTTTTGTCCCCCTGTTTTTCTCAAATGGTCAAGTCAAGACCAGAGCAGTTATTAGTAACCTCTTATTGAGTTGGGAAGGTCATTGTTCTCACTTAAAACTTGAGAGCAATGAAAGCTTGTCTACTTTTTGCAGCTATACTTTCTGGTTTAATACCAGTCTATAACCTCTGCCTATACACCTTGCCTCTCTGACTGCAGCCATCTGATCCTCAGTCATCATCTCAACATCTTCCTACTTCAGCCAAAAGGATTTGAGTTACTCGCAATGAAAAGTGAAAAAAAAAAGTTTGAAGTTGTTTATTATGAGCTTGGAAAATGTTAAACTTTTACTTAGATTTTCTTATAATAATCATTATTTTCTATTAATTTAAATTGGAAATGTCCTTATTATATCACACTTGCAAAGAGGTTAGTCCATTCCACTGGGGGGAAATGTACTTGAGTACTGTGGAAGGATATTAGTTTTGTTTATCTGGTTTGACTTTTTTGTTAGATGTACAGAAAAAGATTGTGATGATCTTATAGAGAGCAGAGGGGAAACAGATGAGCTGTGGCCAGGGAAAGGAAGAGCAGTTCCGATATCAGATGCTTGAGGGCTGAAAACAGGTTATGAAGAGGGAGGACACTGGAGGAATAGGAGTGAAGCTGGGAGCAGAAAACAAGGGTGGGCAGACTGAGGACAGCACTGATTGTGAACAGCAAGTGTGGGATAAATAAAGGAAAAATTGTAGAAAATAACTGGAAGCTGAAGTGGGTGTGAATAGTTAGTACTCATGTTTCTCTGAATCTTTCCAAACCAACCTTCTCCAACTCATCCACCACACTGATATCTGTGCTTTTAGGGACCTTCATTATCTTCAGCTGGTTTCTTTATAATCTACTGCTCACTGTAGGAAGATCCATTTCCAGCTCTGAACAACTCATCTTTTATTTGTGAAATTTCAAGTAGAACCTTCAGCATTTTGCCCCCAGGCTTCCCTCTAGTCTCAGGAAGAGCTCCTGTTAACTCCTGCAAGTTAAATTCGCCAGTCCCTGTCCCACTATGAAAGCTGCTAGATTGCTAAAACCATGGATATTCTGCCTTTCTATCTGATCTGTGTTGTCTCACTCTTTCTTTCTGATTGTTTATTATCCTGGTCTTACATTTAGTTTTCAATTGCTTGAGGAGGGATTCTTGCCTGATCATTGCTTGTCCAAGGCTCAGGTCCTTGGTCTCAGCTGAGACACTCAGGCATGGAATTAGTGCCAGCAATAGATGAGGATGGCATTGGAAGGGAGGGACAGCTGACGACAACTGATGCCAACTTTTTATCTGCATAAAAGCTGAAAATTTCTCCAACACACAGAAAGAAGTTCTGATACAAACTTTGAGAGCCAACTGGAGCCTGTGGGACCTTGGTAAGCTCAACTTTACACCAGCTCAGGAGAAAGCTGGAGGAATTCCTTCCTATGCCTGCTGGGAATGGTAAATAGTACAAAAAGGAATAGAAAAGACCAAACACACAGGTGATTAGGATGAGACAATCAGAGAACAGTTTGAACTGGACAGTATCTCATTGGGTCTTGTAGATCAACTAGATCAACTCAAACTTTTTGGAGAAAAATAAGTTTATCAAATTTTTAATTTTTTTTTTTTTTTTTAAGAAGAAGAAGAAGCTGATTTGTGGTACTTGAACTGTCTGGATTGGCAAGAGAACAGTGGCAGGGCTGCAGGGACAGGTTGTGACAGTCCATTTGGTAGCTGTACACATAATCAGAAGTTAATTGGATAAGCAGGCACAAATAGCCCACACAATGCCAAGATTTTTGAATTTATGCATTTGAATGCCTCCTGGGTTTTGATGCAAGTTATAAATTCATCTCATTTTCTGAAAGCTCTGAACATTTGGGCCTTTGAAAATCAGGCACTGGAGAACTGATGCAAGTCATGCACCAAAACTGTGTTTTCAGATTTTCTAAAATCTTGCTGTGACTTATATATTCCCTGTCTTGATAACCATTAAAATATGGTAATTGTTACCAGGCCTCTGCTAAATTTCCAAAGAAAACTGATACTTTAAAGTAACAGGAATGTTGCTTTCTGTTTTAAAAAACAAGCCCATCCCTATCTAGTGATCCTTCTTAATGAAGCATGTCTTGCATCTCCAACTGCCAGGCAAACAGGGAGATAAGCTGTCCAAATTGCTGTGCAGCCAGATACTTGCTCACTCCAGGAGAGATGCCAGACCACTTTAATTTGGAAACAGCCTCCTTCAGCATGGAGATGACTTTTATTTCCTCTAGATGAGGTGGAAGATTTAGCATTGTACCTTTCAGTGGAGTTTCAGTAGGGCTTTATGCATGTGAGGCTGTCTCATGCTGTGGTAGGTTGTTGTTGCTCACTGTCTCCCTGTCATAAATTCTGTTTTAATATTGGTGAAGATGCATTTTCTAATTGACCCAGAGTTCAGCAAAAACAATTGATCTCCCCATTCTGAGTTGCTGCTTCACAAAATATGCTTCTGAAATGGATGTAATTATTTTGTGTTATTTCCTGGAAGCCACATTACTCAGTGGGGTTAGGGGGCTTGAAGTGGAAGGGAAAAAGTCTGCCTGATTGCATAAAGGGGGTATGGAAAAACAGTTTGAAAAGTACTTTTATTAGTAGATAAAGGCTTACTTTTTTTAGCAACAAAGAAAATGTCGTAGTGATGGTTCATCTAGCTGTTCTTCCTGCCTCTAGAGTCACAGTCAGCTTGGATAATTCACCACAGACACCTCACAGACTTCCAGTTTGGTCATAGGTGTTAGACAGTGACAGCTACTTGAGTGAAAGGACATCCTCCCCATTGCAGCATTGCTGTCTGCTGTGACTCACAGAGCAGAGCTGCTCCAAGGAGTCTGATTTGCCACCCAGGTGGAGATGTGCACATAGCTTGGCAAGGTCACTCTGAAGAAAAGTGATACTCCTTGGACACGTGAGAAAGTGCTACAGAGTAAATAGATACTATAGAAATACAGGTGAGATGCATAAGATAGGAATGTGGGTCCTTTTAAAACATGAAGTAACCTCTTTTTGCAGGGAGAAAAGAAAAAAGACAGTTAATTGCTACATAGCAAGAGCATTTCTTCATCTTTACTTAGAAAGTATCTGTTAAAAAATCATCATTATCACAAGATGCATTTTTCATACTCAGAAAAGAAGTTCAGTTGCTAGAGTAGTTTGTGAAAAGCCTGTTCTTACCTAAGTGCACACTAGGGCTGCCACTATGTGTGTACAGTTCATGCAGATGTGAAAAAACATCCCATTGCTTCAAACCCAACAGTTGTTGCCTTTTGCTGACAGATGGTAGTGGACAGTTGGCAGCTCTGGGCTCCCCCATCACACCTCTGTCACAGCCCAGGAAAGAGTTATCACACAGGCAGAGATTTTTACACTTGTCAGTGTAGGATCCTAAAAAATAAATAACAATTAAACATCTTAATTCTTCCAGAACAAAATCCTTTAGGGATACTATAACTTCCTTCTGTTTATCTTCATATTAAAAGGAAAATTAAACCAGCAGAACAGCAGCACCTGGTATTAATCTTGTTGGTTTCCAGTAATCTCTATCTCTCACAGGTTTACTGGCTAGTTCAATAGATAAGGATCTGCAGACAATTGGTCATTTTCTTTGTAACACTCTAGTCACCAAACATGTATTTATGAATTTTATGCTTGTTGCTAAACAAGAATAATCCAGAGTGTCCATTCACGTCATCAACCCCAGTTGCCACGGAGATGAGTCACAACATCTCTCTCTCACAGGACATTTCCTGCTTGGGGAGCTCTTTGAGGGTTTTCCCTGCTGTCCTTACACAATAAAAAGCAGCTTTGTGAAGCAAAATTGCTGATTAATTCTGCTGTGCAGTCAGAGATGTAGTTTCTCCGGTGATGTCAAAACTGCTATGAAATCAACTTCTGTGGCCATGCAAAATCTCCCAAACATATCTTTGCATGAAAAGAATTTAGATTTTAATCCTAAACATTCTCATCCTCTGAAAAGAACTCCAAGTTTATAATGAACTTCCCACTCTTTTTCTGTGCACTATGCAAAGTACTGGTGGTGGTGGTGTTAGGTCATAGGTCACACTTCAAGATCTTGAAGGACCTTTCCAGGTTATTTGATTCTTGTGATCTTGTAAAAAAAAGCAGGGCGTGGTAAGGTCTGTGGGGAGGCACCCACTTGTGTGTCAGAGAGTTGCTAAAAATGAAGTCCAAAAGAGAACTTAGTTAAAAAATTTACTGACACTTGTGACTTCCCCATCATTACCACAGGACCTGCACAGCACAGTACTCCCCAGCTCCATGAATCCAGATCAGTCTCAGCACTTCCCAGATTTTTGCTGAATTTCATGCCAACAGCAGGAGAACAGGTCAGTATTAGAATCATAGAATGGTTTGGGTTGGAAAAGTCCTTTAAATATGAGCCATTTCCAACCCTCCTGCCAAGGTCAGGGACACCTTCCACTAGATCAGATTGCTCAGGGCTCCAGTCTGGCCTTAAACACTTCCAGGGATGGGGCATCCAGAGCTTCCCTGGGTAACCTGTGCCAGTGCCTCACCATCCTCACAGTTAAGAATTTCTTTCTAATATCTGTTCTGAAACGACCCTGTTTCAATGTAAAGCTCTTACTCCTTCTTCTGTCACTATATGCTCTTATAACATCTTTCTCCAGCTGTCTTGTAGGTCCCCATCAGGCACTGGAAGATATCATAAGGTCTCCTTCCCTTCTCCAGGTTGAATAATCACAATTCTCTCAGCCTCTCCTCATAGGAGCAATGCTCCAGCCCTCTGATCATCTTTGTGGCTTCCTCTGGACTCATCTCAACTAGTCCATGTCCTTCCTGTGCTGAGGACCCCAGAGATGAATGCAGAGCTCAGGGTGGGGTCAGAGTGGAGTAGGGGAGAGAATCCCCTCCTTTGACCTGCTGCCCATGGGGCTTTTGATGCAGCCCAGGCTTTCCGGGCTGCAAGTGCACATTGCCAGTTCATGTCTTGTTGTATCTTGACCTGAATAAAATCAGAGCAACAGGAACAGAAAATAAATCTGGAAAATATAATGTTGCTGCTAACATTGTACTTTCAATGGCATGGCTTTGCCCTTTCTCAGCAGAGTTCAGGGCATGAATCCTCCAAGGAAAGTAACATCATCTAGTGGGGAAAGTAGCTATCCAAGGCTACTGGAGAGTGGAGAGGAACTTAAGAAATCCCCTTGTTCTCTGATCTTTCTAGTGGATTCATTTCCTCAAAGCACTGCTTTTGGCCAGCATTCTGCTTTTTTGTTCACATTTGTCAGCTCCAGCCTCCTCGCTCAGGGTATGAACATCTCTCTCAGGCTTGGGGATACATGGTCCAGGCCTGAAAATTCAGTGATGTAATGCTGGGAGTTGCAAAGCACTAAATCCTGGAGATCAGCATTGATGGGAAAGGGATGCAAAGCAAATGCTGCAGGTTGTGTGCTACAAATTCCTGTGTTGGTCACATCATTACAGCCACGCCACAGGCAGACAATCTCAGGTGGTTTTCCACAAGTTGAGCTTTAAAAATAGGCATTGCTCAAGCACTATCCTCACACAGTCATACATAATACATATTTTTTATCTCTGCAATAGAACTTTTTTGTCAATTCAGAACAAAACTATCAAGTTTTGAAACTCTGTTTAAAAGAAATTGGATACGAATATTGTTGGACTGGACAAAGTGTTTCATTTTGATCTGGGACGTTCTGGTAGAGGCATACAACATATGAAACAGAAAAATGTCATAAACTCAAGGTTATTTTGGATGGAATACTCAAGAGAGTCATCATAAAAAATGCCAAAATGGGAAAGAGACTCACTACAAAAAATGCTGAAATGGGACAGAGATTTCAGCTGATTCAGACCTTTTAGTCCTGTTTCACTTTCAAAAGGAGATTCAAACATAACTGCAATGATTTCACAAATGACATTTTGATTTTAAAAGCACTGTGTTTTCCAATTGAAAAAACCAAAACTATTAACATCAAAGATTTTCTAATCAGCTTCAGTAAATGAGAAAGGTTCACCAGTTCAATACAACATGCAAAGCCTGGGAAGAATTAAAAATTCCTGAAATGTAAACACAGATGATTTTTTTTATTTTTAAGTTAAAAAAGAAAAAAAAAGAGCTTTGACATCATGCAATGTAGGAGTGTGAGAGAACCCACCCTGCATCTGGTAGGTGGGGAGGTAACAAAAATCTGCCCCAGTATCCCACAGGCCACCTCCTCGCAGGTGGAAAGCCCGGAGCAGAGGAGCAGAATTTCTGGGCAAAAGAGCCTGGAACACCCTGGGGAGCCCTATGAAAATGACTCACTCACAAGGGGTGGGGGCGTTTTTTGGAAGGAGGTTAGTGGGGAGCTGGCTGCTCAACCTGTCCTTGGGGACTGGGGCTGTGAAAAGACTGGGAATTTTTATAGCCTGAGCAGGCTGCTGCCTCTCTTGTAACGTAGGAGGGAACGGGTGGAGGATGGAGGAGGGGTTTGTTTTGGTTTTTGTTTGGGTAACAAAATCAGGAGAGACCATTAGGCAGAGTTATCTAGGATGACTTTTCTTTTGCTTGCGTGTTTTGCTGACAAAAACTACAGGCACTTTGCCGTAAGCAAGGCTGACACTGAGAGTTTTTTAAAGTGCTTCGTACACAGACAGCTTAACAAAAGCCCACATATTTATCTGGGAAAAAAGTGCTTTTACTGACAGCTTATTTCTCTCAGTCAAAGTGAACGTTAGGGGAGGAGGATTAGCCTAAGAAGGCTGCTAAAAGATGAGTGGACCTGGCAGTATTAGGTTTATAGTTGGACTCAATAATCTTAAAGGTCTTTTCCAACCAAAGCTATTCCATGATTCTGTGATTCTGCCGCATTTATTCACACCAGAACACTTTCTGGATTTTAGCAACCTTTCCACAGTCTGGATAATTGTCTCAAGCCCTATATTTGGGATCTGTGACTGGGATTTTTTTTGCCTTTTGTATTATGGATTAAGCTGTGCATTAAGGTTTTTTACTGTGTTGGAAAAGTATTTCAGTACATTTTTCTTGACAAATGAAGGGAAATAAAACAACTCAAAATTCTATTTTTCATTTGATTATTTTTCTGGAGTTCACTCTAGAAATAGAATAAAACTTAAGCAAATATTAGTTAAAGAGACAATGTTCAGTCTGTACTGAATGGTTTTCATTTTCTGTAAGTCAAGCTCTTTCAGTGACCAAAAGTGTTTAATTTACATTTTTTTTAAATATTCCAACTTCAGTTGAAAATTAGTTGTCTTCTGATTTCAGGCAGAGTGATATCAAATAGCAATATTACTTATGTAATGGAAATTATCTCCTTTCTCTGTTCTGTTTTTTGTTACTTTTGTTTTTCATGACCATCTTTTTTCCAAGGCAAAACTAAATGGTATTAGATCAGTAAGATTACAAAAGGAGTTGACATGGATGCCCTAGGACTGAGACTGGTATCACATTTTACATAAATTTGAGTATAATCCTTTGCTATTTTTTAACCTTAATTTTTACTTTACATATTTTTTGTACCTTTTGAAGGAATGACTTGACATCAAGAGAAGGAAAAAACCCAACAAAATAATAATAATAATAATAATAATTTTTAAAAAGCAGACAACATCTTCTTTGTTATATGCTTTGGACTTATTGCCCCAAGGAGAATGTACAAGTATGTTTCTGGTGACAGGTAACGGGTAAGGATTCAAAAGAAAGTGCAAAGATGCGACAAAATGCATCCTTCATTTTGGATATGTCCACATGCTCCATTTGGTCATGTTGCAGAGTGATGGGGCCATGCTAACATTAGACTGGCAGATCCAGATGTTGACAGCTGTCTCTCCATAGTGGGTCAGAGCTGAGCATTCACTATGCTGCTCTGGTGATTTTGTAACCAGCTCCACTTTCCATGGGTTTGAGGATGCTGATGGTATCTTTAAAGTCAGCTTGAGTGTGTCTCTGCTGTACCGTGTTCACTGTCAGGACACTGACTTATTTCTACTGGAAATGTCAAACCTCCAGAGGAAATTTGGTAGTTACTTATGTCTGCATTTTCCTTCTTTTCTGTCCTTCTCCCATTCCTGCTTTCCATTCACCCCTCCACTCATGCTTTGCTGCAGCCTAGAGCAATATGTGAAGGACATAATGTTATAGAGCACCAAAAGTGAAATGAGATGTGGTGGCAAATTGTATATGACAAGGTTGATCAGTGCCTGTGTTTGGAAGGACAATTTGCAGCACACAACTCAGAGAAACAGAGCTGGGTTAACACGATGAATGCATTTAAATCATGGCATCTGAAGGATCCTAGCAAAATATCTCACTGTCTTCTCCCCTAAATGAGTACTTTTTAGTACTCAGCTCCATAAATGTGGAATGCTGAGTTCGATATATCTCTGTTTGTCATCCTGAAGCTGACTTAACTTTCTAATGACAAGCAAAACAATGTGTTACTCTTCTGGGTGTTTTATGCCCCTGTGCCCCCCAGCTGGTGTTCATGAGCCCTGCCAGGCTCTCTGCCCCTGTTCTGGTCCCTGAGGTCTCTGGGTTTGTTTCTGGCTGGATGTGGGCTGATGGCTGGCTATGGAAGATGACATTTACAATTGCACATGCACAAGCAGGTTCTCCTGCTTCACAAGCTTGTGTCTTTATCCCAGCACTATCTGATTTTGTGGCCCTTCCATCTGCTTCCTACATATCCAGCTGTGGGGATAGCTCAGGTCTCCCATGAAGCAGGAGAGCATGGTTTCTCTTCTGCTTTCTCTTGCTGTTTCACATGTTGAGTTATCCCTGTCCTGCTCAGAGCAGGCCACTCTGAGCTGCTGAGTGCCAGGGTACCAGAGCAGCCACAGAGCTGTGCAGGCAGCTGAATGTGTGACATCCTGTCCTACCACAGCCTCTCTCCTCTGTCACAGCCAGGGCAGAAGCAGAGTGAGAACCACATCATCCCACACGTGCAGCCCTAAGCTTTGAGCAATTGCAGCTTGAGGTTTCTCATTTCCAAACTGCTGTGCCTGGGGAAGCACAGACCCCACAGATAAGATAATGCCAAGCTGAAAAATCCATTTTGTGTTTCCAGGGTTCGAGCTGAACTTTAGTTATATATCGGAACTTAATTCCTTCAGCCAACACATGAATACTTACAGACAGGACTGAACTTCAGACACACACTTCCTACCTTGCGTTGACTTTAAGTGGCAGCATCACAGAAATGTTCCTGAATGATGAACTCTGTGCCAAAGGCATTACTGGCAAGTAACTTCCTTGCTTTTGCAAGCTTCAAGAAACGCAGGAGATAAGCCTTTATCTGTGTATCTGGTATTTATTGCAACAGAGTGAATAAATAGGTCTGTATCACAGAAACCATGACTCAAAAAATAAAATGTACCTTAAGAGGTGGAAAAGAAAATATGTTTTCAGTAAATGTCATCTGATTGGACCACTCTGTTTTTTGCATGCCTTTTTATTTCTTCTAGGACCAGATTAAGATAAGTAGAAACAGGAAAATACTTTTAATACCTTTTATGTTCTGTTTTGCTCAACTAAATATAATTGTTGAAATTACAAATATACACAGAAAATAAAGTATCTCTGCTGCCATAGTTATAATGCCTTGGACCTTCTACACATGGAAGTTCATTTCATGCTTTCAGAGTGCTCAAATCTTTTCAGTGCCAGAGGGTAACAGATTTTGTAATGCAGTCCTGGCCCAGCAGGGTCGTGTTTCACCAACAAGTGTATGAAATAGACATTTATAGTTGGGCCTGGTGTGCTGCAGCAGCACAGTTCCCTTCCCATGAAAGGACTGAGCGGGAGGTAATCACCCTACAGGGTGCCTGTGGGATGGGAATAATGTGACAGCATTTTCTCTCAGTGGCAAGAGGCATTCGTAGACGGATCTGCAAGAGATTGGAGAATGGTTTTAATTCACATAAGAGCGAATTCCCTCTGGTTTCTGGGAATATTTTCTTCCCTGTGATAGTTCATGGACTTTCTCCTTTCATGAACTGACAGAATTAGTGTTCCAGTAGAAAGTACTTTTTGGAATGTTCATGGTAGTGGCTGGATTCAATGACCTTAGAGGTCCTTTCAAACCCAAATTATTCCATGATTCTACAATTTACGTTCCATACCTTCTTTGTAGAGTCTGTCAGAAGAAACAGTTTGTGCTTCCGTAGATCAGATTTGTTACATACCTCCTCGATGAGTTCTTGAACAGTGATGGTGCTCTTACCCACTTGGAAAGTGAGTGAGAATCAGAGATCCCATTCCCAGGATGCACTCAGCTCCAGAAGGTTTCAGCACTAGGCAAGCCTTGGCCTCGTTGTTGCTGACCACCTGGACATGTTTCACATCAGGGAGAAAGTGGGGGCAGTAATGATTATACAATACACACAGGAGAGTCAATAATAGCGCCAAAAAGCAACAAACAAAGGAGTATTGAGACGGGGTTTGTTTTTGTAAGATTATACTCAATTCAGTCATTCTGTGACTGCATGTATTCTTTTGTTTATTTACGTAATAAGCTGCCCTTGTAAGGCTCTAGTAGATAAAAAAATGGAGTTTTTCCAGATGTGTGAAAAAGGCAGTTATTTGGAGAAGTTTTTATACACTATCTTACTACAAGAAATTTTAACTCACCAATCATCATCACGAATATTTGGATTTTCCTTGGTAAACCACAAAAACCTTAATGGGGAAAATCATTAAACATATAAAGTTATAGATATATAAATATTTGACTAAAACCATTATTGAGAAGGCTCTTGGGAACCTGTGTTTCTGTAAACTTTAAGGCCTATAATGAATATACACATATCCTTCTTCCTCTCTGTTTTCTCTCCTCCCGTGAAAGGTCAAAATCGCTTCAAGTTACAGCTGTGGGTTTGAGTAGTTTTATGCAGTTTTATTTCATTGGCTTGTCTTAGGAACACAAATTTATTCACAGTGCATGGCAGAGCAAAAGGTATGTTAATGTATGAGGAACAAATGTAAATGTTTAAAAATGAACTGTGTAAGCTATAGAATAGCAGAGCCAAGGAGGCCACCTTGTAGTGCTTGTGTTTTATGATCTGTGCTTTTAACAGCACAAGTGTGAGTATATTATAGCTCTTATTTGAAAGAAGAATTAAATTTTCTGCATGTCTTTCCTAAAATGTGTGATTACAGCAGACCTTGGCAAATTAACCTCTAGGAAGCCAATCATGTGAAGGATGTCATTATAAAGAAATTTGTAAGACCTCAGTTCTACAGTCAGCATCACTGACCTTTTGTTTTGGAGCACATTTTTTTTATTGTTGGCACCACAGGAATGGTCTAGTTGCTATATTGGTTGTGGATCTTTGACTTTTGTTCCTGGAGAAGGAGAGAAAGAACTCAGTATTTCAAACCCATTTTTCCTCTAAATAGACAGTGAAGCACACAAGAGAAGACCTTGAGTTGAATTCTATTTTCATTATGTTATAAAAACCATAATAAATTTAAAATAAGGACCTGACCCTATGTTTCAGTGAGTACCCTCTGGGAATTAGAGCCTGAAGTCTGAAGGGATAAGGCAAGAAGAAGTAATGGTGGGCTGTTTCTTGGATCCAGAATAACTCTCTGGCTCCTCCAGGAGTCAAAGGACTGAGAGACCCTTCTGGATTGTCTTTGAGGGGTTTGTCTCTCATAGCTATTCCCCTTTCTAACCCCCTTTCAGCTTTGAAACACATCATAATAATCTCCAGAAATGAACTTCACAGCTCCCTCAGCACTACTTTGCATTTACATGGTAAAACCAGAGTAGCCTTTAAAACAGTGTATTCATGTACCAGGATATTGTGGATTTAGTGAAAACTTGCCACAAATCAAAGTAAAGTATGAAGCTGTGTGTTTTATGTTTTTATTAATGAGTTTAATAAAAATTTAAATTTAATTACTTGTATAATCAAACAAGTATATATTCTCAGTATATCGTGCAGCTTTAGGGTGCTCAGATACTGCAGAAGAGGCATACCTTTTCCATAAACCTTTTAAGGGTTTAGTTACAATCATGATTCAAAAGCAATGTCAACTGGAAATGCAACTGGAAGTCATCAAAAGAGTTTGCCTTAAGATATAGTAGCTGGCTCTAATGTGCTTGTGTGGTACAATGAAGGACATATCCTTTGCACACCCACCACACAGTCTGTGTTTCCTTCCTTACAGTGTATCCTAAGAACAACACACAACAAAGAGCTGTTCCTGGCTGAGCACAGCATGGCATTACAGCATCCAGTCCTTCCCCCACAAACTGCAACTCAGTAGAGATAACAGCCTTAGGATATGCAAACCCTTTTCTGTTCTTCTCGCAGTCTCTTCCATGTGCAGTTACTGTCTTGGCTAGAGAAATTCTGTGTTTTCTGCTGAGGATATCCTCCCAATATGTTGCACATATATATTAGCACATACCTTGACCCCATTTGGGTTATGATATATGGAAAAGTACAGCTTTTCCCACTGCAACATAACAGTTGTCTGTAGTTGCACCATAACTTCTTTGTAACATACTTATAAGTAGAAGAGAGTAAAAATTTATTAAAATAATGCCATTTCTAAACAAAATTGTAAAGATGGGAAGCAGTATTAGTAATGACACTTTAGACTGGAGCTAAGGTGAAATATTGGTCTATAAGAAGGGTTTCATACTTTCTTTGCACAGTAGTCAATAGGAATGTAAATGAAAGGCTTGGGACATCCTTGTCATGCAACAGGAATAGTGTCTGATGTGCTACTCAGAAGCAAGTGCAAGGAAAAACCCATCACCCCTGTCTGCAGTTTCAGCTGCTGTCAGACAATGGCAGACAACCTAACAGATAAATTTCCTGAGAGATTTTTTGTCTTTGTCCCATCAGTGTGGTAGGTATGGAGGGATTTAGTAGGGCCATGGCCAACAACCCAAGCAGTGAAAACCTCTCATAAATTAAATGAGGTGTTCACAGAGCTGCTACATGTACAAATGAGACTGTGGCTGGTCACATTAACCTACCCCTCACCTTCCCTGGGCCCATGTGTCCCATCCCCAAGACTGTAGCTGGTTTGTGTGTAACAACACCAAAAACTGGACCCAAACTTACAGAAGGAATCAGTTTCTGTATAATAAAGAATGTTTTCTGTTAGAATGTTTTCACTTGCTTAGTTGGAAAACAATCTGGGAAGTAATATAATGTATCAAGATGAAAACCTTCTTGACATCGAATCAGAGTCATTTCAGAACATCTGCATGTTTCCTGAACACAGGCTGAAACAGTCAAGTTGTGATGTCCACTCACATCCCTGAAATAAAGAGATCAGAAGAGAGTTTAAGTACTAAAAGTCCTTTCTCACAAAAGAAGAAACAAAGCAGTAATTCCAAGGATGCTCTTTGCAAGCATGTGTTCTAAAAAGATAAGCTGGTGGGTGGGGCCCTTATGTTGTAGACTTTATAGTTTTATCATTTTAGTTGCTTTTAGAAGTTTGATTCTGAAATGTTCTTGTGGGATTTTCTCTCAAGGCTTTGTTCACTGCTCCAGTCAGTGCTTACTGTGCTGGGATTAAGTCCAAGGCTTAGTCTGGTTTATCAAGGAAATCACAATAAAGAAATGGAGACAACTGTCCCATCTGAGCTATGACAGCTGCTGAGCAGGGAAGATGAACTTGGGGAGTCCACAGGACATAGAGACTGTGTACTCTGCAAATGTGAGGGGCACAGGGTGATCATTTCTCTTCAAGTCAAAGAACACAGAAGCAGAGCACATGCACTGTAAAGCAAGTGTAATATAAAACTTGTCTTTGGCTTTATGAAATCCATTGCAAAAGACCAGTTTCTGTAGTCAGAGGTCAGTGCTGTCACTGTCCATTCTAGACTTTCTGTCATCAAATGAGGAGGTGATGGGAGCTGAGAGATGAAATTTCCCCAGTGAAATCCAGTCCACCAGCTCAGCTCATCACCAACACACTGCATTTACAGGCACTATGTGAGCTTTTCAGACAAAGCTGGAGGCACAGCCAGCCGAAGTCCTTCAGCTCAGGCTCCCTGGGTAACAGGCAGTTTGCATCACTGTCTTGAACCAGAGCAGTTAAATGTTGCCTTAACTGGCTTTGGTTTCAAGGTAGGTGGTCTGAGTGGGAACTGCTGCTCCTGAGCAGAAATACAGGTGGCTGACGGCTGAGCTCAGTCTGCAGTCCCATAAACAGCAACGGGACACAGGCTTGCTGGGGGCCTCAGAAACTCTTTCTTCCCTCTGAGC
Organism: Pycnonotus jocosus; assembly: GCA_013400435.1. NCBI lineage: Eukaryota > Metazoa > Chordata > Aves > Passeriformes > Pycnonotidae > Pycnonotus > Pycnonotus jocosus. The sequence continues at coordinate 727,046 of VWYP01020303.1, read as the reverse complement.
ACACATTTCCACTGCTCTCTGTCCCCCAGTACACTGTGCAGCCATAAATCCTGCCCCCAAGGTCCCTCTGTTCACTTGTTAACTGTCATCCATGATTTTTTTCTATTTTTTTTTATTTTTTTTTCTTTTTTTTTTTTTTTAATTTTTCAGTGATGAAATTTCATCAAGACTGCACTAATTTCAAATTTTGGCCCATTTATCATTAGGACAACTGCCCAAGTCCATTTATTACAAACATATGTTATGAATTCAGTTAAAACAAAACAAACAGTCTGTTATTTTATCCAGTCACAATAATCACACTCAGACTTACTTAAAACAAGCATCACTTAAAAGCAGTACTTTTTAACAGCAAATCTGTTCAAGTAGTGAGTCTGAGATCAAATGGTAGGCAAAGCCATAATGCAGGCTAAATGAGACAATACCTACCACGAAAGGTGAAATCACAGTGTTTGCAAGATTGTCTCAGTCTGCCTTCTTCCTCTCACTTCTTTTCTTAATTTTTGCATTTAAGACAAAGTACAGCAAAACAAAAACAAGTAAAGGATAGCATAATTATGCAATGCCCAGAAGACAGGATGTGTCCCAGAGCCAGCTTGGAGCTTTTCAGCATCCTTCCTAGGCTTGGTCCATGGGGATGGTAGCTAGAACCAGTGCCTTTATGCAAACACAGTTAGCATTCACTACTCTCCCCTTGATTTGCTTCAGAAGTCATCCCACAGCCTTAGAGTGGTCTAGAGACAAGGACAGGCATTCCAAAGCAAATGCCTTGGGGTGGATGATGCCACACGTCTGGTTTGTGAGTGCCACATCTGAATGTGATCCCTGCAGTGAGAATTCCAGCAGCACAACAGCTGAGCTTCTTGTGAGGACACAGAGCATTGCAATTCAATGTCACACTCTTTGAGAGAGCCAAAGTTGAAGACTGGCTCACGTTTATTAGGGGGATTAGTTGGTGTAGTAGAAAGTTTTTGTATCTCTTTCATCAAGTAGAGTAATAAGCTTAATGAGCTTGGGCATGTGAGAGATGCCTTGTCAAAATGAAGGAGAGAAGTTTTTGCAATGGTTCCACCTCGGGTCAGCACAAGACAGCACCATCAGTAAGGTCTGGCATGGTTTTTAAACTACGGTCTTTGCTGACCTGTGCCTTTGCTGATCAAAGCTCAGAAAAAACAAGCACCAGTGGTGTTCCCCTGCTGAATGGAGGAGTTCTCTTGGTGTCAGTGGGTAGGGATGGTATGTGATAGTGCTATTAAAATTTGTTTGGAGGCATAAATTAATTATTTATGAAGTGCTTTCATGCAGTGCAAAGTCAGATAGACAGACTCACAGGCACCTGCCTCAAAGTGCAGCCCTCACAGGCCGGGTGGTTGACCAGGGAGAGAGTCCTGTTCAAGAGACACACCTTCCCTTCAGCCATTCACCAGGAAAGGTGGAGCAGAAAATTCAAACATTTTCCTTTATTGCTCTGGTGTTCTCTAGCTTTTGCTACAGATTCCTGTGAGAATCTGTATACAGTATACATCTTTCTTTTCCCAATGTCAGTTCCTCCTGCGGCCACCACCATGGCACAGGTGTGACTCTCTTTGAGCACAACACGCCAAAACCTGTGACCCAGGCACAGCAGAGCTGCAGACTTCCACCTCCAATCTTACATTTTGTCTGTAGACCTCATGGTGGGCAGATCTCGCTGTTGGTGGTGGGGGAGAGGGAAGGATAAACAGACCAGCTGGTGATGACAATCTGAGGTCATTGATAAAGTATCCAACTGGCCTGAGCTCCCAATATTTTCCATGACTCAGTCATCTCCTTTCGTATGTAGTTCCTTCTTCCTTTTGTGATAGCACCTGAAATGTCAAAGAGAGTCTCTCTGCATGTCGAGATCTTGACAGCTTTTATCAGGATTTTCCTTTTTTACAAGGTCCCAGTGCAAGGCCACAACAGAGGAGTTATTGAATATTTCTACACCTCCACAGCTCTTCTGTGCAGGGGGCAGGTTTCCACTGGGTGTTAATCAGTGCTGTTCACCAAAGCCTGCAGCAGGATTGTCATTCTACCCAGGCTGTGCATCTAATCCCACTTTGGCATTACTGTATACTGCTGTGTGAAACATCAGATGAAGATGATGCTACTTAGTATTTTGAAAGGCATCTTCTACACAGATTGGAAGGCAGCTCCCTGTAATTCTCCACTTGACAGGTATTTAATACATTTCAGCTCTAGTTTCAGTGCTACATTTAGATTTACAAAAAAAGGATTCCTGACATTTTGTCCATTTTTTCATCTATGCCTGTATTCCCACTTCATCTCACATTTCCTCAGTTCATTACAGCAACCCCTGCTATGACAGGATAAAGCCACACACAAAAAGTCCTTTCATGGCTACTTCACATTGATATCTATTTTTGAGAGAGAAGCTGAACAGAAACAGCATGACTCTCTAATTCACTTTTTCTCCTTGTCAGCAGCTGGATTGACAGGGCTGGGGTACAGACAGACACACTGTCACCTCCAGTTTAAATGCCCCACTGGGATGTAAATTCAGAATGAAGGGAGTGAAAAAATTCCAGCCCAGCCAGATTCTAAAACATGTTTAATATATACACCAGATGAGGACAGCTGTCATCTTTTGTGAAGAGAGGCTTGATGCTTGCAGGACAGCCTCTGCACTGCGGAAAAGAGAGTTGTGGGATGCTTAGATCTGTAAAGGCTTGACTTGCAGTTATTGCCTACATGACAGATTTTCTTTGGGCTTTTACCTAGCACATATCTTTCTTCCAGCACAGCTTGTCAGTGACCATTCTCATGTTTGTTTGCTGTAACAGTTTAGAAGATGGTGACTTTCTTCTCCTACACCTCATTTACCCAAAGTGGAGCAGGTCAGAGGGCTTTTCTGTTTGCTTTGTTGATTTTTATGTCCTGTAGCATAGGAAGGAGGAGACAGTAAAAGTATTCAAAGACAGCAGCTATAGTGATACAGGTCTTGATTCAGCATCAAGAAAATTAAGACTAAGGAAATATTTAAAACAGGTTTAGATCTGGCAATATATTTGGAAGAAGACATGAATATGAAGATGTTGAAAGGTAATGCCAGGAATATTTTGGGAAGGACAGAAACCCTGTCTCTCAAGATGTTATCTAATTTCTCTTCAGATTTAGGAGATTTTGTAGATTTTAGATGATATCTAATGGGTATTGTTGATAACTTGTCAGATATAACTGGTCTTGATCATTCTCAGAGAGAACCATTGATTAGCCAGGCTTTCAGGAACTTTATATTGCTATTAAGTTTATCTCCTGTAAACCTTTCTGAAAGAGATTTGTGTTAGTCTAAATTCCAGGCACACAAAAAATTGAACTTGTTCTATTCCATTCCACTTGTGACAATTCCAGCTGTTGCCAGCACCAAGCCTGGAAATATCCCCTTAGCCCAAAGGATGCTGCCTCCTTGGTTTTCCTGTTGTGTACAAGCTCTCCCATTTGGAACACATTGCTGCCATAGGATTAAAACCAGTGCTAAGAATTATGCAGTAACCTAAACATTAACTCTGCTGGGTATTTAATTAACAGAATAATTTTATTATTAATTGAAGTAACACTGTCTCACAACATTGGATAGAAGTGAATTTTTCACCTACTGAAGTCCATGTAAACATAGCTATGCCAAAGAAGGAGGCAGTCCTCTGCCATGGATCCATTCCTTTCTCCCCTGTGAACTGTCTACAACACCAGAAAGAGTCCCCATTAGTCTACCCATTGCACCTGTTGAAAGAGGTAAATTCCTTCATTACTTCAAGGAGAAATTGTCACCTTCATGAAAGTGTGAGAATATGTACATAGAAAATCACAGTATTAATCGTGGCCATGAATTAATAGACAACCTCAACTTATTCATGCTAAGCAGCTTGATCAGCTTTCCAGTGAGCTGAGGGTGAAAAGCACAGTCCTTGCTCAATCACACCTCAGACACGCATCCACCAGCATCAGCGGCTCTATACAGTAATATCAAACTTGTTCCACAGCCAGTGCCAAATTCTACATCCAGCTACTCCCATAAAGACCAGGACATAAATTTCAGACAACATATTTTTTGACAGCCCAGACTGGCACACCCACTGACCTCATGGGGAGGTCTGCACATACTTCAAGGGTAGAACACAACTTCTAAGTAGTAAATTGTTGTTTATCTGCCTAATGCCTTCTTACAGGCAGTGCTGCTGAGTAAGATGTGCTCCCCTTCCAGGTCTTTGTGCTCTGTCCCTCATCTTCTCCATCCCTGTTCTCTCCTTCTTCCTACCCGTGTCTTCTTCTTTCTGTATTTCTTCTCTGTAATGACTACCAGTTCCCACCATGAACCAAAGAAATACTTTATTTCTCCATCCTTGAGAAAAGAGCTGTTATTATATTAAAGCTATTCATTCAGGATTAACCAGAAAACATAGTTTCCACAGGTTGGTATTTCACCATTGTTTTAAGTCTCATGATTTTAGATGATGTTCTGATGTTAAAATTGATATCTAATTAAAGTAAATTAATCATAAACTATCCTTTCAGACTGTCTGTAGGCCCAGGAAAACAATCCTGCCACAGTTACATTAACAAAGGTTTTGCAAAAGTTCTCTTGCAGCTGACACTGCTGCAGAAAATATCCTGACATTTAATTTCTTTGCATTTCCAAGCCATCTAGTGATACAATGTCTGTGTTTTCAGATTATTCTTTTCAGTGAAAATATTACTCTAATTGCCTGTTTTTAAAGTAGCTGTGATTTATTTCTCTTGTTCAAAGTTGTTAAATAACAATAGTTCTTTTCTCCACTCTTTACTTTGTTGGGCAGTGTGGAGGGTGGGAAGCCCCAGTCCAATGAAGGGTTTTGACCCTGGAGGAGTATGGGAGAGGAAATGGAAGGAGACTAGTAGAGATTTTTTTTGGCATAAAATGTCGAAAGACTCTGGGCATTTTAACAAAATAAAAAGCATAACAGGAACAGTAAGGTAAGGTCCTGTAATATTTTACCAGAAGAGGAACCAAAGAGGAAAATAACAGAGGCTTTGCCCCTTCCTCTACAGTCCTGCCCATTGTAAAACAGAACAACATTAGATCAACCACACAGAGTGCAAATGTCCACTGCAAATCAGGGGTGATTCAAGTGGAAGATTTTGAGACAGAGTGAAGAGGGTGACAGTCAGCAAACACTCAGACTTCTCTTTGGTTCATGTGTGTTTGAAATTGGCTACCAGGGTTAGACCTCTCGATCCTGATTTTCACACTGCGTCCTGCAGTAAGCAGGTGCACCACCAGGAGAATTTCAGCTCATTCCTTTCCTCCCTATGGCCCAAAAAAAGCAGTCCAAGGACCTGGCCCACCTCCATGGAGGACAAAGCACTGGACTTGATATTTGGAAACTCTTGTTTTGTCAATTAAAAAAAAAAAAAGCAGCAAAAAAGCAAGGTCTCCCTGTGCCCCACATATTGGCCACAGGACTAGATGGGAACAAGGGCTCACCTGCACACATCATTTCTGAAAAGGGCTCTTGCATACCACCCCAAATCCCCACCTCTGAGAACTCCAGCAGACAGGGCATATTCACCTCCCTAAGTTCACAGTGTGACCCACTTTCTTTTATTAAGGAACGGCTTAAAAAAGAAAAGGAAGTTCTAAATTAAGATGAGAAATCTCAGTGCTGTGCAAATGATAAACACAGAGGGATAAGAGGGGTGGGGAGGCCTGGGATAGACTCTACATGCTCTTGGCAAGCTTTAGTAGATTTGGTAAAGAACAGAAAATGTGCGTACTGAAGAAGGTGACGTGTATCATCCTCCTGGCTGCTGGTCTGCTGTGAACCACAAGCCACTCCACTGAGCTCAGAGAGCTGCCACAAGAGAGCTAAATGGAGGATCTGGGCCTAATTTACCCAAGAAAAGAGTAACTTTAGGAAAAACAGATTTACTGATTCTTACATTAAATGTGTTTGTTTCCATAGCAGCAGGTGAATAATGTCAGAGCAGGAACTTTATTCCCAAGCAGAGCAAGTACACTACTGTGGCTGTAATTGAGGAATAATTAATTTGCAACTAGCATCTTCTCAGGTTGCTCATTTTATATGGCATTTTTATGTAATCACTCACATACACAGAACACATCCTGGGACACATTACGCATTTTATTTTCCTGTATTTAAAAAGGAGCTTCTTGCTGTTAAATTGCTCACAGTCCTTTCGGAATCCACCAGTGTTTATAAAACCCTTGCCAATATTTATATTAACAGCAGAGGTGTTAACAGATCAGTAAGATGATTTTACCTCAGGTCTGCACAGGAGTCTTCTGTATATTCCCAAAAGAACCTAGGAGATAGTCCACAATATTTAACAAAAATGGATTCATTGTCAAAGAAGTTCCTTTTGTGCCAACCCTGCGGCTTCTTGGGTTATGATTGTTATGGTGGCTGTGTCTTTCTCTCTCATACACAAGGGTGTGCTTGCACATGCACACACAGACAGCACATCTAGGTATTCTTAGCACATAACTACTTTTTAGGATTACAGTTAGTCCAGATTGTGCTAGTTCAATGAAACTCCTAAAGCAAAAAGCCTTAAAGGCTTTTTCTGTTCTTTCCAACCTGCAGCTTGCCTGGATGAAGGCTTTAGGTTCCCTGCCACGAAGGGGTGATTGTTTTCATCCATGGGCAAATGCAAAATCCATCAGGCATCCTGTCTGCATGACAACTGGCAGACCTGGTGTTCTTCTTACAGAGGACGCTGCACAAAGCCACCAGCTGGTCCAGCTGGCAACTGCTAGGCAGTTGCCAAAAGTGCAGTGGGTGAGAGAGCCCTGAATGCAGGGTGAAGGGACACTCAGTGCATGCTGTCTCCATCACACACAGGTGCAATGCAGCCCAGACATCTCCACCCAGCTCTTCTCTGTTTAAGAAGTGTCTTCACTGGGACCCAAGAACATGACCTACCATCTTGCCCAGCATGTAACTTTCAGAGTCCCTCTGGTTTTTTTGCCAGGAAAGAGAGTCACAAGAGCACAAACAGACGAGTAATGGGTACCAAAGCAAGCCTGCATCTCGAGCTACACCCAGGCTAATCTGCAGTGAGGATTACACACACTGGCTAAAATTGAACAAGCAATAAACTTATGACTATTGGATTCAGAAAACATAAGGGCAATCATAAAATTCATGAGAGTTTCTGAATGTTTTTCAGGGATACACAGCACTGACAGTGTAATTACACCAATTTGAGAACCAGGGGAATGTTTTTAAGAACATCTGTCAAACTAATGGATGCAGAGATTCTGAATATTGCATTTTTATGACTTCCAAATCACTGTTCAGCAGCAATTGTTATTTTGTCAGATGGGTAAAATTTGCACTTCTGTATGTTTTCTTCAGGATTCGTTATCTTAAAGAAAAACCTAAACAGACATGCTATTAGCCTGTCCTGACTTAAATTACTGAAGAAAAATGTCAGGTGTTGTGATTATGGATGCAGCAGAAGAGTTTATTATATTACACTTTCTAATTACAATTTTTTCTTACTGTTAGAAGAAGTTTCTTGGAAATTGAGTTATTAGCAAGGGTTGCTGCCAAAATTTGCTTATGTCTATTAACTATTTGGTTTCTGAGGCAGAATTTCAGATATCAGAAAAGGAAAAAATGGAATCTGAAATCCAGTAGGATTTGTAGCTGCTTTAGATTCTTTCATCTATCTTTACAAAGGCTAGATACTTCAGTAGCTCAATACATACTCTCCAAAATAGAGAGATTAATACATTAAATCAGTGTGCTGGAGGACACATGGTTAAGCAAATCACTTGAAAGATGAGCTTCTTTACCTGGCTGTTGTGGCCAGCCATTTTCAGCCTCAATATAGTTCTCAGCAGGTGGCACATAAGATATGATCACTTTGTATCTTCATCCATTTTTAAAAACCAAACATTCAAATAAAGATATCCAGTCAAAGGTAAACCCTGAAAATGAAGCGTGTTTGGTATCATAATAATTTTTCAATACCTGAAAACATGAAATTTTGCATACCAGCTTGATTTTTTTTCCTTTTATGCCTTTTCTATTTTTAAAATCCCTAACCTATTTACAGTCCTAATAATATGCTTTGTTGTCATCTTAGAAACTAATTCTGTCCACCAGATTCATCTTCTCATCTGTCCTTGTGAGCAGCATGCTTGGTATTTTTGAGAAACAGTCTTGTTTCCTGACAGGAAATGTGTTTCATATTAAACATTTCCACTTTGGTTGCCTTGATTGTACATCTCTGAATGTACTTTTGGTTTGCTCTCTCTCCTTTTTCTTGCTTCTCTTAAAATTTGCCCTTTATATGTGCAACAATCTCACCCATAGTAGCTTCACTATTTACTTTGAAATGTGTGTACTCCCTCTAGTCATTCCTTCAAAAATGTTGGCCGCCCTCACTTTATTTCCTCTGCTGTGCTTAAGCGGAAATACCATGCATGATTTGTACTTCTGATGCCTCCTCCTGCAGAAGACTACCTGAAAATTCCAGCTTGCAAACAGACTGATGAGATTGTGAGTGTGTTTATGAACACACAGATTATTGCAGTGAAATCCTGTCATGGGCCTGAAACAGAGAGCTGCTTTGTCTGCCTACCAGGGTGCTGTTCTTAGCGTGTCTGTGCTAGTGGTCTTCTTATTCCCAGCCTTGTCTTTCCACTCTTGCTGCTGGCATCCTCCTGCCAGTTGAGGAATCTCTTTGCCAACTGCTTTTGGTCTTCATTGAAAATGAAAGACAACGCCAACATTCAGTGGATGTATTTTACTTCTGGGAAAAAACTAAGCAATGCGAACTCTCTAAGCAGGTTAAGCAGTCTCAGGACCTAAGACAAAAGCTTGCAAAGTGTCCAATCTAACTTGCACATGGCCTTAAACAACCCATGTCTTCCAACCCTTTGTTCATAGAAATTTCCCATGTAGCAATTTTGGGGCAGGGAAAAGCTGTCCAATATTTTGTATACATAGAAGCTGTGAAGCTCTCTGTTCAGACAGAAACATTTGAGGAACAAGTGACCCTTGTAACAGGATATGTGTGATCCCAAAAGGCAGTGCATCTACTTAACCAGATGACATTGCAGTCCTGCATATATTATCATAAAGATTGGTACAGGAAGGGATTTAACTGAGAATACAAGTTATCCTGCAGAACAAAGGTGAGCTGAAGGTAATGGCCCTTGAGCTATTGCTCCAGCATTCTAATGACAGGACATCAAAGTGAGCTGTGGAGTCTGATGAACACAGGAGAAGCCTGCACTGGATTTGATGTTCAGCTGCTGTGTGATGTTCAGCTACTGTGCTTCACACATTGGGCATGCCAAATTTGCTGCTGAACCAAAGCAGCAGAGACACAGCAGAACAGTTTTAACCACTTATGTTAGCGATAAATGTCTCCTCTCTGAAGCCTTAAGTGCCACATTAGATATTGCTGAATAAATAATGTTCATACTGTTGAAATAAATCCCAAATAATTAAAAATATTACAAGGCATTTCTATCAAAGTTTAACTACCATAGCTATATCTATATTCAGAGCCATTCTCGTGTTCTTTTCTTGATGAAAGGTGAAAAGCAAACCTCTCAAAAAAATGAAATAGTTGTTGTGATCATCCCTAGGAGACTGGAAAAGGATAATTATGCCTCCACCTGTTGCACTTTGAGCAAAGGGAGAAGGAAAGGTTTCCCTTTCTACTTTGGGTTTGCTACAAAATGTCAGCATCCTCAGAAGTGCCTGGTGCTTGTTCTCTGCTACACCAAGCTCAGACTGAGAAGTAACACAGCAGAGTGTGGGTAGCTTCAATGTAGTTGCTTTTACACATACTGGCAGATGAAGTTAACATGATTACACATAGATGCTTCCTGCTGCTCTTCATTGGGTACCTTCAGACTCTGAAATGTGTTCTAATGAGATTTTCAAATGCAGTTTGAAGAGACGTCTGTAACTTTTTGAAGCTGCCCAAGCTGGGAGTGGGAGAGCACATGCCTTCTGTGAACTGGGCATTTGCAAAGTATTTCAGTTCAGACTACCGAAAATCAGTAGCTGCATGTGAACATCTTAACCACTCTTCTGTTAAAACTAATGTGTCCATTTTATAGTGGTTTATTTTTGTCTCATGTGGCAGAATAAAAACAGCCCATAACCAGATTAATTCACTACAGATAGTTTAGGCAAAAAAATGCCAGTATGCTCATTGTGATTGCTGTCTCTACATACATTGTAAATGGACAAAAAAGGAAAGTTTCTCTGTTAGCTTATAAAGAGTCTTACCAGAGGACAAAAATAAAAGATGTTTTGATGTTAGGGCTCAGTGCTGCACTGACAAATGTGAATGTCGGTTCCATGGTGACGGGGTAGAATAAAAAGTACAGAGCAAAAGACCCTTTACAGATTGTACCCATTTCATTCATTTATCTGTCCAGACCTCAGAACAAAAAGAAAACAAAACCATTCTTGTTTCACTAATAAAGCACATCACTGATTTTCCCTAATGCTGGTCAGAGATCATGCTAATCAGGAGGTCTTGCTATTCCTATTATCTTTGTACTTATATGAAAAGAACATTTTCTTCAGCAAGGTGAACTTCCTAAAAGTTATTTCTCTACTCAGGCATAACAATTCTCAAATGAATTAATTCTTTGCTTTAGAGGGGGGGGGAAAATAATTTATTCTAAGAAATTTGCAACTTCCTCAGTTTCTTTGGTAATCTCAGATGCCTTGTCACCCTCAGCAACATATGTAGACTCTGATTCATGTGAGTTCATGAAAGCCATGTGGCCCCAGGGATGAACCAGCCAGCAGACATGCCTTATGACATTTAGTTTCTGGGAACTCCAAAAAGACTCCCACCCATATCTTGGTTCAGTAGCAATGTGATTTAAAATCTTCATATTTAACACAGATGTAATCATGCTCACAAGAACATTTTAACTATTTTCCAATTGTATTTTTAATGAGAAATTACTGGTTACGTGGACTCAGATTGCAGGCGTAACCATGCTGTTTCTGTTTAAAGATAAAAAGAAAGCACACACATTTCTATTCCTGGTGAGTTCATTGCTCTTTGGGCTTCCTTGTACAGGAAACAGATGTAAACCAAGACATTCCAGCTATTAGAGAAGCATGACAGGCTGCCTTTCTTAGTTCTCCCCTTTTGGAAAAGTTAAGTTTTCAGATTCCCTCTAGAAAGTCCAAATTTGGGGAAAAGGGTGAGAATGGGGTGGTAAAGGGGGAGGGAGGGAAGGAGGGAAGGAGGGAAGGAGGGAAGGAAGGAAGGAAGGAAGGAAGGAGCTTTTCTTTCCCTTGAACTCTTCAAGCAGAAAGAGCAAAAGGAAATGTTCACGAAATTCATCCTTAAGACCTCTGCTTTCAGAATGCATTTTTTCTTCATTTGTACTTTACACCTTTAATGAAGCATTTTTCTGGGCAGAAAAGGAAGAGTTTCGCACAGGAACAGTTCAAGGAAAAGGCTAAGATCCAGCAAGGGATTACACAAATTGCTTTTTCATCCATACACAATGTGCTGGGTTCAGAAGATTTGCTTGCATTCCTACTTTGGCCACGATCCTGTAGACAGCTGTCCTAGTGTTTGGCATTGTGAAGTGAAGATGTTCTGCTGAAGAGAAGTGGGCAGCCTCAGGAGTGTGAAGTGAAGCTGGTGGGGGTTTACAAGTTGGCAGCTTCAGTCTGAAAGAACAAACTCCAGGAAAATCTCAGAAATAACTAACAAATCAGCCAAGGTAGTTATAGTCAGGGTGCTTCACATCAGTGTTCAGCTCATGTTTTCTGTTTCTGTTTTGGTATTGCCTAAAGGTCCCAGCTTGAGCTGAGCCTCAAAAGCAGTACCAGATGCACTTGGGTGTGCATCCTGCACAGATGAGCCTCCCTGCTCAGCTACTGACATAAGAACTTGCTGCAGCTGCCTCCTGCCCAAGTTACCGTAGATACCAAAAGCCAAGCTGTGAGGAGAGATAGCGTGTCTGTGTCATCACCCCACACAGCTGGACCCCAGAGGCAAACTATTCCTGGCCCCCATGCTAGATGTAGACAGAGTGACTAGCATTGCATGAGCATCAAAACTAGAAACGTTAGAGCAAGAGCAGCTTCTGGTCAAAAAGACAAATGGAATAACTACATATAACCACAAAAGCCACTTTATGAAAGCTGAATTTGATACAGGACCTGTTCATGTTTCCCAGTTTCCTAATCCTAAATAATTCATTTTCCTTAACATCACCCACAGCATCTGTTTGTCAGTGAAAAGCCTTCATAATCCCCACACTGTTAATTATCCTGTTTCCCTCCTGTCATATCAATCACAGGGGAGCTGTGGCCATTTTTTGCAGGCATATCCTTTTGATACCATATGACGTGTATAATCTTGGGTGAGTTTGCCTTAACAGTGTGCCAGAAAAATAAGTGAAATATCCCTTGCCTGAAAGCTTCCCACAGGCTGAAGTCTCAGCACTCACAAGATGCAAACCTGCAAAGTGAGGTCAGAGACATGACTGAAAGCATCTTCCTCTTGACATGGACTAAGCATAAGTTAAGGCTGATGCGTTGCCCATCTCCTTCATGGTGGACATGGGGCATGTCACTTCCTTTGTGATAGAGCTGCTGCACAGCCCTCAAGGAAAATTGGACCTGTGCCCACCAAACCTCTCCTATGCCCTACTGCTAAGGATTTTCTGTTCTCCTGAAATGGAGACATGAGGCCAGATCTCTGCTGCTGTAACTCCTGCTATATTGCGTCAGCACTGGAGAGGCTCTGAGTAAATTCCCAAGCAACTGTTGGAAATCCTGACAGCTCACCTTATGCACAATAATTTGGAAAGATGCATTTGGCCTTTCAGAGGAATCCTTTGATTTCCAACCAGAAAAATTATAGCAGTTGACTCTAGGATAAATATTTTATACTTCCATAGGCAAGAATGCAGTTCCCAGTACTAAGAGATACATTTTGCAAACTGCAAATGTGGGGAAGCAACTCCAACTGTGATTGCCTGAATATGAGCCAATGAGATTTGACACCAGCTAGCTGGCTTGGTGAAAAGGTCTTGTTATCAGCTTCTGCAAGCTTCAGTTCACACAGTTTCTGCATGATTGTCCTTCCTGCCTTGTACCTTAATGATAAAAATCATGCCATACCAGGTCTCCATTCAAAATGTCAAAATCTGACAAAGAGTCTTTCTTAAAATATTAGGTTGAGACTCTTGAGGGAACTTAAAAATGTTTGCTTGTTTGTTCACTTGAGTTTCCACAGGACTGGCAGGAAAATTGGTACAAATTGTTGAAGAGTGACTTGAGTAACTATTGAAATGTGAATCCACTGGTCACAATGATTTTCTTGCATTGCAACACGTTCTTTATAGGTGTGAGATAATTTTTTTAATTTTGAGGGGGAGGTGAGTTGGTTCAGTTCCTGGATAATTGCACTTCTGACTTCTTAGCTGCTTTAAGTGTGCTTCTTCTCAAATCAAAATATATGATCTTCACCATGAGGGCAATGGAGCACTGGAGCACATTGCCTGGGGAATCTGTGGAGTTTCCATACTTGGAGATACTCAAAAGCTGTATGGACATGATGCCAAAGAACTGGCTCTAGGTGGAACAGGGGTGCTCTAGGTGCAACAGGGGTGCTGGACAAGAAAATTTCCAGAGATCCCTTCCAACCTCACCCATCCTGTGATTATGTGATTCTAGCTATTGATAGCCTTTCAGACTGCAATATTGCTCCATATTTGCCATAGTCATGAAAGAAAGCTATTTTATTCCTGTGTTAACCAGAAGTCCCTTAATACCTTCCCTGTACTTCAGAAATGGAGAATGGTTAACAAGAAAGAAAAAGTAGGAAAAAAATACTCTAAAATATTTTAAATTTTCATTTTTGAAGTGAACTGCCACATTTTGCTTTTATTATTTAAACAGTTTTGCTCTTCTATCACTGTGATTGTGAATTTTTAACCTTTACTGGCTTACAACAACTTCTGCAATTTTCTCAAACCTTCCAAATCATCTTAAGGATGTATTATATGCCAAGTGTCTTTGGATTGGGTTGGGGCTCAAGTCACAGATAGAACATACATGAGATACATACTATTAAAGTTTGTTGACACAGTGACACATCTCTGAGTCAGATTTCCTTCTTTTATTTATTAGTCTTGTGGGTGGGATACAAATAATTTCTAGCCTATACTGTGTCAGACATTACAGTAGGGTGGATCAAGAGATGTCTCTCTCTACTCCTTAATTCTGTCCAAGGGGAACAAGCAAGGTTACTATTTTTGTTTCTTCTTTAATATTGAATTCTGGTAACCTGTACGAAACAGTCTAAGTTGTCGCAACTCAGTGTAACCCTCCTTCCAGATTTGGTGTCTGTTTACAGTTCATCTGCATTTAGAATTATGCCTCCTTTATCTGTCTGGCACCGATTTAGGGTAGTAGTTGAATATATGAAGCACAAATCACTTCAAATAATTTGGCAACTCTATGAGTCTGAAACTTGTTTTGTATTAAATGTGACATTTCCTGTGTGGGGGACCATATCTTGCCTTAACACTACTGAGACCAATAACTTCTGTTGCTTTTCCATTTGGTACTTTAACAGCCATTTAATGCCAAAGGGGGTAGGGGAAGGCAATACCTCATGCTAAATGTTTGGAGTATTTAAATCACTCCATTGATAAGGAGGAAGGGGTGCTTTGGTGTTCTCTGTCAATAAATGGGGTTTAAACAAAGAGCTTCATTGAGCTGGATGCCAGACTCTCATCCATGATCAAGCACTGACTAGCTCCATCTCAGGAAGTGCCTGAACATATGGAGAGAGTTAGCTGCATCAGCCATGGGAGAGTCAGGATCTGAGAGCAAGGCTGCTGCTCAAATCAAACTGCTGCAAACCCAGGAGATGAGAAAACTGCTGAATCTCTGGATGGGAGCATCCACAAGGACTCCACTACATCCCAGTCTTGCCACACTTATTGTCTCTGGTGCATGTGTGATATTTGCATACCACAAAGGTCAGGAGAAAAACAACAGATATAGAAATAAGAAGTAGCAAGAATCAAATGCCAAAGAAATACCCTGTACACACAGTTTACGCCTACTCTAATGCTCTCAAAACAAAGGAACAGTATACACCCTGACATTTGTAAGGTAAATTGAAAGGTTCATGAAGAAGTCAAAGTTTCCCAGTTTGCAGCAGTATCCCAAGATACTGAGCCTCAAAGGAATGTTTGATGTCTCCAGATCATCCCCAAGCTGAAAGACAGGACAGACCTTACCAGGCACAGGTAAAAATAAAATACATATTGCAGCTTGTTCACCAGGTAAATAAAGCATTTCTGTGAGGATTGCAAGATATTTAGAAGGAGGTCAGAAAAGTTCAGGGGCAGGTTTTGTTTCAAGATGAATTGCTCCCCAAAGTTCAGATCCACATTTTCCCTGTTTCTGAAATTGGTACCAGCTGCAGTTTATTTCATGTTTTTTCTTACTTTCCTTATTATTTTCTTCATTTGGATATTCTAATCAAAACCATTAAAGCATCTTCTGAGTATGCACTAATAAGAGAATAGGCCCTCAGCTAGCATTTTTGTACTGATAATATGGAGTGAAAACTGATTCCCTTCTCTAACTATGATGAGGTTTAATGATTTTGATAACTTTGTAGCAAGTGTTTGAGAAATTAGCAGAATAAAGCCATTCTTCTCATTTCTTAACCAAGATCTGTACTGCATAAGACAGAGCTGATACAGCAACATGATCGAAAAATCTCAACATTCATACTGGTTTTCTCAAAACCAAAAAGCAGTCATTGTCTAGTAAGAACTCTCCTCTGTACCTGCTTTTACAGAGATATACACCTTTATATACACCTGTGAGTCAGTCACATGGGGGAGCAAATCCTGTGCCTGAAGTCAAAAATAAAGGTCCAGTTCCTCAAACATGCATAGAACAGTACAGCAAGTACATCATGCTTAATTATGCTGATCTCAATACTAAGTAAGCTTCTAGGCAGAAATTAGAAATGGGAACCATGTTGCTCAATTTTGGGTGTCTACTCATAAACTAGGTTGTCATGACTCACTTTCCAGACAATGTAGGTCCACCCAGTAAGATGGGTGGACAGAACCACAGAGGCATGGAAGCATTTGGGTTGGAAAAGGCCTCCAAGACTGAGGCCAACATTTGACCAATCACCAGTTTGTCAATTAGATCAGACCACTAAGTGCCACATCCAGTCATTTCTTGAACATCTCATGGGATGGTGACTCCATCACCTCTCTGGAAAGTCCATTCCAATGCTTGATAATCCTTTCAGTGACAAAATTCTTCCTGATGCCCAAAATTAATGGCACATCCTTCCATGGCCTTCCATGGCACATCCTGAGGTGATTTCTTCTTGTTCTTGTAGCCTGAGAACTGATCCCCACATGGCTACAGCCTCCTTTCAGGGACTTCTACACAGCAATAATGTCACCCCTGAGCCTCTTTTTCTTCAGGCTATACACTCCCAGCTCCCTCAGCTGCTCATCTGACTTGTGCTCCAGACCCTTCACCAGCTCTGTTGCCCTTCTCTTCCCTCCAGTGTCTTTCTTCAAGTTGAGGGGCCCAGAACTGGACACAGCACTCGAGGTGCAGCCTCACCAGTACAGGGGGCAATCCCTGCCCTGCTCCTGCTGGCCACACTGTTCCTGATACAGGCCAGGATGCCACTGGCCTTCTTGGCCACCAGGGCACACACTGGCTTGTGTTCAGCTGCTGCTGGCTGAACAGGAAAACGACCCCCTGGTCCTTTGCCAGTGCACAACTTTCCCCCCAGCCTGTAGCACTGCAGGGGATTGCTGTGGCTCAAGTGCAGGACCTGACACTTGGCTTTGTTGAACCTCATTTCGTTGGCTGTGGCCCATCAGTCCAGCCTGATGTACTTTGCAAAGGCCAATGGTCATTTCAGGACCAGACGAACCTCCTGAGCAAAAATTATGGTGACTGTACTGATGATTTCCACTGGATATAGAGGAAATCTAAGGTGACTAAATCAGAAATAATGACCTTCACTAATGACATATACAATTTAGATGAATTTCCCCTCCTTTTTCTCCTCAGAAAAGAAGGTCCTCTGGAAGGAACTGGCCAGTCTCTGGAAAATTCTTTGCTTTTCACAGATTACTTGGTTGATGTTTGTTGAAAACAAATACATTTCTGTAAGTTACCGAGATATTGTAAATACTTCTATACATGAGTGGTATATAACATACATGGAAAGATACAAAACTACAGAAAAGTTGTGCCCAGTTAATGGTGGAGTGCTGTTTTTGTTTGACCCAGAAGACCAAGAATACAAAGTCACTGAAGTGTAGTTTTGATGAGATATTTTAAAATCAGATAGTCAGGATACCAATAGGAAAGAGCTGCTGGTCATCATCTGCACAGGTATCAGCCGAGTACGTCATTTAAAATTGCTTCTGATACGTTTTGCAGCATGCCTGCCTGTCTGAACTCACTGAGATGCTGCCATTTAAATGCCACTCACTCTGTAAATGTGATAAGCAAGCCTCTTCCCTGGGCAGATCTTGCATCAGCAGAAATCCACTTCCCTCCTGCTCCAGGAGATGAAGGAGGAGACCGTGAGTCAGAGAGCACCATCGACCACTCTGTTTCGAAGCAGAAAACCTCCCCCTTTACCCTGAGCACCATCCACAAACTGCAGGAGGCTGGAGAGGCAGGAGTGACGGGAGCTGCCGGTGATGAGACACCGGGACAGGCTGGGACAGCCGCGGGCAGCGCTTTCTGCGGGGCCGCTCCCTCCCTCCCCGCTGCCCCGGAGCATCCCGAATGCCCACCATCCCAAGGGAATGCCAGAGGAAGCGGAGTCATGGCCTGTTCACCCACCAGCTGCCCAGCCTGGCTGACAGAGTGGCTGCAGGCACCGTAGGAAGTGATTATGAATACAAGAAGCTCCCAAGGCGACCTCAGAGGGGCCCCCCTGCGATGCCCATCACACATTTGCTTCCAAGTATTTTGTAGAATTCCCTGATTTCTTTCTTTCTTTCTTTCTTTCTTTCTTTCTTTTTTTTCTTTGTTTTTTCCCCCACAAAACAGAAGTAAAAAAGTTGTAAGGTATCAAGATGCTTATGGTGTTAACATAATAATAGCCAGATTATACTATAAAAAGATGCCTCTACATGATTCACAGTTTAGATAAACCAAGGTTTCAACCCTGCTTCATGGATATTAAAAAAGGCTTAGGATCATTTTTCAGAAAGTACTGATTGTGAAAATTATACGCTTACCTGAAGAGGAGAGATCAGATGTAGAAATAATTATGCATGTAAAAATGCTGCCACATCTTCTTTTAATTAAATATTACCAGGCTGCCATGGTACAGTCCTTTCTGTGTCCTATAAGTCAGCCACAGTGTAAGAATTTGCAGTGGCAAGGAGTTAAGAGAATCCAGTAAGATAGGAAACATCCCCAAGCTTTCAAACAAATTTTACGCCTGTTTAATGCCCTGAGCTTTTTGTTCAATCTGTACCCAAATTTCCATCAATTTCCAGGATGATTCGGGCAGTTTCTATTATCATTCCACCTTGAATAGAAACTGACAGACCCCTGGACCTCTAATGAAATCATTGTCTTTCTCTCCCTTGCACACTTTCCAGAAGGAATTCAAAGGGTCAGCTACAGAAACTTTGTTCATTTGTTACTGAGTTGCAAACTGGCAGGGAGATGAACTTTCAGCTTTAGACATGAACCATCATTTATAGGTGGTCAAAAATATATTTTCCCCAAAAACAGGTAGAGTCATCATTCTGTGGGAACTGTTATTATTATTATTGAGAGAAGCAACACTGTAATACTTAGTAACAGAAGGAAATAGAAATTTAAAACTAGTATAATAAAAGAAACTTGTGTGTGATGTAAATATGTTATTCAAGTCCTGTTCAATACCTCCCATAAAATATTATTTTTTATCTTCTTGTGGGTGGTCTAATGGCACTTTGGATTATATTACAAACATAGATGAATTGGTTCAAAATCTCCTGCAGGACCCTCTCCTTCTCTCTCTGCCATCACCTACTATCATTGGGGAACTGACCCAAAAATATAAGATTTGGCACTTGTGTTAAAAGGAAACAAGAGTGATTAGTTAGGTTAGTAAGTAATGGGCTTTTTAGAGACAAAAGAAATTTGGTTTGGGAAAAACTGAAACTAAATTTGTCCAAGATTTTTAAGGAAATGAACAAAGTGAAAAAATATGTTTTGGCTCAAGTTTTAATGTTTCTTGTAATCTGGAATGAAAAGTTTTCTCTCATTGTCAGATTGTTTAACTCTTTTGCTTAATTTTGGTTGAGGGTTTTTTTAATGTTTGTTTTTGTGAGCTTTTTAAAGATTGTTTTAATGTTGCTTAGATGAAGTATCAAATTGGGTTGGTTTTGCTGAGATGAAGTGTCAAATGCAAAAATTCAATCCGTTGTCTGATACGAAGGGGTTTGCAATTGCTTGGTCCTTTCCTCTTTACTTCTTCCTCTTACTTTCCAAGTGAGACCCATTTGACAACTTGAGACTGAATTTTCTCTTGAAAAGACTCTTATAACAATATGCTGTAATGAGTTTGCAACTAGTAAATACTTCAGCTGTAGAAAATTGCAGCAATTCCTTGCATGAGGGAGAGGTTCAATCCTATGCTGAAGTCAGAGTTGCCCCATTTTCCTTATCAAAGGGCCTGTTATTATAGTCTATAGCAGAACAACATGAGATTCAGGTCTTTCCCCAAAATATTACTGTGATAACTGTGTCCATTTCACTTTTCTCCATTCCTATTTCAGGGCTTTTATTCAATGAAGGATGCCAACAACACCTTCAGTTGGAGCTGGCACCTTAATGCTACCCCAGGGAAGCCTTGGGCTGAGAAGCAGAGGAAAATTAAGTAGGTTTTGATACTTCACACTGTGGTGAAAGATTGAACTCCAATGGGAGTGACAGAAGAAATAGGCACAGACAACTTCGTTTACCATCCTAAAGACAAAGACAGGCAACCATAGCAAATATCTGGAGATGCACTGTCAGATTCACTTACTAGAATGGGGAATATTACTCTAATTTGCCTTAAAGAACATATCTAAGAGTAGTGATGGTGCCAGCTTTCTGCACGTGCTCCAGCAATGACCATGTTTTCTCACGTTTCCCAGTCTTCAACCAACACAATGTCCTGAAGAAGATAATTCCCACGTATTAGAAATAGAGAAACATTGTCAAAAATGTGTATCAATTAGCATTTCAGTGTGTAGTTTTCAGCTTATTCTGGATGTTGATATCTGTTTTATTTACTCTCAGGTTTAGTTTCACGGAGTTCTGTTACAAAAATAATGGGGACATACACTATATTTTCAGGACTTTTCCTGGTGGATACTCAAGATGTGATGCACAGTGTGCACTCACTGTTAGAAAGCACAAGCCTTTGACAGTGTGCCAGGCAGGACTGCAAAAAATCCTGTCTGCTTTTCAAGAACAAGCTCATGCCTCTGTGTTTGAAGGAGAAAGTTGCCTGTTTCCTTGTTAATCAGGTGCTATAAATGGAAAACTTTACTCTTTACTACACTTTTCCTTGAAACATATTTTAATCACTGCAGGGAAGCAGTGAAATTAAAGGTTAGGAACCACAGGGGAAAAAATCCCTCAATTTTGAGGTATGGAGTTTGCTGTACAATGATGTTCAGATGTTCAGATCTTCAAACAAGCCACAGATGTGAAAAACATGACCACAGGTGAACACATGGTGGATTAATGTCTCTACACACGGAAAACATCCTCCTTCAGCATCTACTCCACCCAAAAGCATTTGCCATTTTGGTTGGTCAACCCCAGCAAGATCTCAGCTGGCCACTCTTTCTACCTCACTAATCCCAGCAGGAGGGGATTTCCAGGGCAGCACAGCCTGGGATGGGGACTTGAACATCATAAGTGCAGGTGGGGACATCGTAGGAGCAAGGCTGTGACCTGAGAAGTTCAGGTTCCCTGCCCTTAGAGGTTCTCACTGAACCAGATTTTGTGTGCAATGACCCACAATATCTTTGGCCTAAGCAAGATTTTCAGCATCATACCAGCTACCTTTGGATGTTTGATTCTTGACACAAAAACTATGGTTCATGCCTAAGCTGAGAGCCAGATGTCCAGACATGAACATGACTATGACTATGAGGGCACCCAGAACATTTTCTTGAAAGTTCTCCACTCCACTCTCCACTCTGACTCCAGGAACTATGGGACTAGCAGCCAGAGGCTGGGTAAGATACACAAGATCCTCTAAAATACCACTAGAAAACTACCACTGAGCACTGGATTTGCTTAGCTGGTGTCTATGTCTTGTGTTGCACCTCAGCATGTTTAAAAGTAGGGGAGAGTGAGACCAATCAAACTTCTCTGTTGAGTCTTTTTCTGCTTTACTGGGAAAAAAGCAATCCTTCCCATTCCAGCAGTCAGCCCTTTTCTCCTTCCTCATTTTGTTGTCCTGTTGTGGTGTAGCTGATTTCATGTCTGTTTACTGAAATGTTTTATCAGCAGGAAGAGAGGAACAAATGTATGAGTTTCTGCTGAAGAAAATTCTTTTGATACACAGATTTTCATATGGAAGGGGAAGAGAATGGATTTTATCCCATCTCTGTCCCAATACATGCCAGGGGTGTCTGCCTTACAGGTAGGTGACAGCCAATACCATCTGCTCTAGAGGTCCTGTCTAATGTTGTCTTCCAGAATTCAAAATTAGGAATCCAGTGGAAATGGATTTTGTCCTGCCATCCACTTTGGTGTCCAGCAATGTTTCACTTTGGGTAATAAAGTGAAATAAAGTTCAAATACCACAGAACCGTTCTCTCCTGGCAGCCAACACGGGCTGACACAGGGTGGAGGTGACCAAGAAGCCACACAATGTTGGATGCATCATCTGACAAGGAGTCTGTGTGTGTTACCCAGTGAAGACAGAGCACAGCCTCCAGGTGAATTCAGTGAAATACCTCCTTACTCTGCTTGTTTGAAGGTGTAGTATGGTTAGGGTTTTTCTGCCAGGCAAACACACAATGTTTTTTATGTGGCTACATCCCTTCTTAAGACCAATTTTTAAAATTTTTTTTCCTTACCCCAATGATTCATTTCCTTTATGACTAAATGGCTCTGCTTGCAATTTTCTTTCCAAGTTAAACTCAACCATCCCTTATGCTTGCCTGGTGTTTGGGAGTTACAGCCCTGCACAGAAGCTGCAGATGAACTGTGGGGTGGAGGTTGTAGCTGTGGTCACACTCTCCATTACCAGGTGTTCATCTACTGCTGTGGGAAAGGTAATTGCTTCATCTGGTCCTGTTCATCCGTCAACACAAAATTTAAGCTTCTACTTTCATAATTAAAAGGAATTTTTCTTTTTCAATTTTTGCATTTAGGTGGTCACCCAAATTAAGAGATACACCTGATTTCAAGATCATTCCCAACTGACTATTTCTAATGCAGGCAGCGTTTTCCAAAGTATTTTCCTCATTTCCTTAATGAATTTGCAATTCATTAAATTAAATTTTACATTAAATGACAAGGCAGACATACATAGCCACTCAAAGATGGTCCTTTTTCACCACACATTACCTTTTTTCCTCTAAATGTAACCTACCAGCGTGAATTCATACACAGAGACAAAGAACACATAAAATGTGTTCACGTGTTGCTTAGCTCGGTCAGGAATATAAACTGTCATTGTTTCACATCAGCGGGAAGGTAATTTTCTCTGAGTGCTGAATGCAGAGATGCTGCTGTTCCTGCAGGCTGCCAGCAGAGAGCAAAAGGGGCCCGGACCCAAACCCTCAGTCAGCTCTCCTCCTGCCCTGGATACACACAGCTCGAGGAGAAGGGAAAAGTGGTTGCCCTTGCTCTATAGGAAACACAGGTTTTTCTCACAGATCACAGAGAGCAGGTATATCTATATCTATCTACATCTATCAGCTACTCTGCTGCAAAGAATAGGGTTCATTTAACCCTTTCAGAAAGCTGCTGCAAAGGAGCTGGCACATGAGCTGTGATGTCGTGGGGAAGCAACTGCTGCGATTTATCTCATTGAAGCTCCTGACAGCACTTGGATTTCAGCCATCCTGGGGCACGACCTCTGTATGAAAGGTGACTATATGATCCCACCACCAGGGCAACCTTCAGCCTCTTAGTGAGATCATCAGAAGGGTCTGCCAGCTGGGCTCTATGTTTTCATTAGTCTGTAGGCTGGAGCCTTAACTATTGACCCAGCCTTACAAACACATGAAATTGCAGTTACAGTCAAGAGCCTGTCACTGTTGGCTGTGGCTGGACAGGTTCAAGAAGGGGGATTGCATTTCTCTTTCTGCAGCAATGGCACTGCTCATTCCATCATGCTCAGAAACACTTCCACTTGCTTCCATGTGAAACTTTATAGCACTTCATGGTAGTAAAGAACACAGGAAAAAGCAGTGTTCAAATAGCAGCCACTGTGTGATGAGGATGCTGCCAATGCCTCAGATCCCCATTGCCAACAGTCCAAAGCTGACAAATAACACGGGTGGGACATGTCAGCATGGGACCATAGCATGAGGGCAATGACTGAAAGAGGGCTGGGCTTTTTCCCCATTTCTCTTTTACAGCAATGAATAAGAGCAGGCCTGGTATAGATTAGTGTTTACGAACCAGACGGTAGTGAGCCTTTAGAAAAGGGATTTGTCCGGGCTCCCACAAAGTGGCTTGTTAGTCTAAACTCCTCTCATATAAAGTCAGAAAAGGCATCAAGGTCTCTGCAGGGTTTAGGGGCTGAGCTGCCCCTTTAGATGTCTTCTGCAGGAGGTCTGGGGGCTGAGCTGCCAACACCTGCTCTCCACAGCAGGTAAAGAGAGAGGCCACCAGGCTTGCCTTGCAGAGCTGTGTTGATGGGTGAGGCATGGACCCCAGCAAAAGATTTCCAATGAACTGACCCTGAGCAGGAGCATAGAGAAGGGGTAGTGAGAGAAAAGAGTGTGGATCAGGAGTCAGAAAGTGAAGGCTTCCTCTCCAGCACTTCGTAACCACGAGATTATTTTAACTGGGTTCATTATGTGAATTATTTTACAGTTCTTCTGACAACTCTGGTATCCAAAAGGACAGAAGAATGAATGGTTTCCAAGAATAGTTACTTCAAAGGCAAACTAAAATATGTAAAATGGGAGTTAACAAGGAAAGGAACAGCCATCTTCAGTTTTCTGCATTTGGCAGTGAAACGTAAATTACTGTAGGCAGAATCATTCAACCTTAGGACCAGAACCAAGGAAAAAATGTTTTTAAAGTGATTCACAACGTTAAGTACATGTAAACTCACATAGATGAAAATTTAAGATCGAGATCTTGTTCTTAAGTATTTTTAGGTAGGTATTTAGTTCCTCTTTTCCTGCAGATCTTTATTACAACTCGAGTCTACTCACTCCATAGATATTTCCATCTGAAATTATATCTAGCATCTCATACTGGTATAAAAACAGCAATTCAATTAATCGAGAACTGGAGAATGAATGAGAAAAAGGCAATAGGGATTGAATTCTAACCAAATTGAACGGAATTGATGTCTCATGAGTTTTGCAATGCTCTGTATATCTGAAAATAATGTCATTTGGAGATCTACATGAGGAATAAAATAGAAACTCCATGTGTCAACTTTTTCTTTAAAAATTAAACAACAACTTGTGTTTGTTTCATTCTTTTTACTTACAGTGTTGGTCTAAAATATTGTTGTGTGAACTATAATATAATAAGAAAATTCCTCAGAACTTTTGAAATATTTATCTTCTTTCTGAAAGTAATTTCATTTTGCTCATTTCATCCTCAATTTTGAACCCCATATGGGACTTGAAAGTACTGACCAAATAGTTGAAAACTTTTCCTTTCATTTATGGGATACTCTTTTTGCATGCAGTGCAATTGTTCACATGGGAATTGTGATGGTAATTCGACTCCTCAACTTGGAGTTCTCCACTATGAATTCCCATTACACTCACAGTAGAATTCAAGGAGACTTTATATGTATGAGTGCTTCCACAGTGTCAATGACAGTCAGATGGGTTTGAGTATGAAATAGACCTGTCAATAATGGTAAATTTCTAACATATTTGCAAATCCTTTCTTAAGCCATTTGACCAGCTTTAGTATGGAAGAAATATTTAAAAATTGGGCAAATGACTTTTGCTGAGGCTTCTGATAATGTTCAAATGGCTGCGAAATGGTGAGAAATGTAACTGCAGAGTTCAATGGTCAGAAATGAATCATCTCTCCTATCTCCTTGTCTTATGCACAGATAGTCTGTGTAGCTGCTTTCTGGCTCTGCCTCCTTCATTTTTCATTACATTTTGAGCCGAACTCTAAGGTTCATCTGAACAATACTCTTCAAAGAAACTGTAACAGCACCACAAAATGAGGCCATTGTGAGGACAATTATACATGATTAGAAGTGGCACAGGGTATTGGGGCTCTGCATTCCTATTAAAGGGTGCTCGAACCCTTTCTCCACAGTTCTGACTTTACACATCCCTGTCCCACTGCTTGGCATTTCTGACCCTTTTGCTGGAGTTTTCTCACGAGATTTTGAGTGAGGTCCTGAAATCAAAAATTTGCGTCTAGGAGTTAAGGTTCTTTTTAAATATCCATTTAAACCCCAGCCATTTCATAAGCCCACTCTGTAATAAAAATGTTAAGGAAAGCAGTTCCTCAGAGCTACAAGGTACATCTGATCAGTAAATCTTTGTGATGATGAGTCCCTCACATCTGGATATGGCATGGTGAAGGAAAACATTTAGAAAGCATATGTCAACTACATCCTTGATAGTGGATTTTAAGCTGTAATCCAGGAAAATGTTTTCCACCAGGAAGGCAATCAGCACCACATAGCTCAGAAGAACTCCAGAAAATTCCAGATAAACCTGGACATTTCTGGAAATCTGGGTTGCTTGGTAGCATCACAGGCATTGAAGTCTAAGCAGAGCTATGACTTTTAAGTTATGAAGACTGTAACTGTCAACAGCTTTGGTTATTAAAATAGTGTTATGATGAAACAGAAAGCTTCCTGGAGTGTCTTGTAGACTGGATAAACACGTATATTTATATTTATATTTATATTTATACATTCCTTCCTCAGTTCTGACAGCTGTCCTACACTCACCTGTCATTATTAAGGGGCTTAGGGGGCCTATTGCTTTGTTCCCACTTCTTTTCTTTTGCAAGTAGCAGGAGAAGACTCCCCTTGTTACTGCTGGAACATTCCTCACTGTGAGGCTGTGTGAACTTCTACAGTGGGGTCTGACTTCAGAGGAGTCTGATCTGGAAAAAACAGAAAAAGGATGATAAAAAATAAGGAAATAATATGCAGAAATGCAGAAGGTTGTGGAGACAGGAGTCTGAAATTTCCATTTACATGTTTTCAAGTTATTTCTTCAGTTCTATTGTGAGAAGGAGGTATTGGTCATCAGGAAAAAGTTTTATAGGAAGCCTTAAAGTTCTATTTAAGTCCAAACCTGGTAGTTTTTGTGCACAGCAAGAAGTGGTTGTCCATCTGCAGAAGAACAGGTCACCTAGGAGGTCACTTACATCTTTGTCCTGTGATCCAGGAAAGGTAAAATAGTTGACACGTACTTCAGTACATGGTAACTAATGAAGATGAAGGGGATTACCTTTCCCTATAAAGTTTTCTTGAGCTTCTAGCCTCAATTGCAGGGCCTAATGGGCACCCTCATTTGTTTCCCATTAGCTGTAGAAATGGAGGTAAAAAACACTGCCTTTACCTGAACCACAAGATGAAGGAGCCCTCCAAGCACTGAAGCAGTTACTAAATGCGTCATGTTCTTCAAAGTAAACTAAACAGGGACAAAAAATAAGGTAGGCCAACTTGGTTTTTTCTAATTCTCTGTTAATTTCAGTTAGCTACACCAGAGTGGTTTTTAGCATTTTCTCCTTAAATTGAGATTGGTAACCCTAATGCACACAAAGACAGAAGCCTGATTAACTGCGCCAAACACACAGAGAAATATTGTTTGAAGACAAAGATTAAGTCCACATTGGTGTGCACACAGGGTCTAGAGAATTCTTCTGAACTAATATTTAATGTTTGTCTGCTAAATAAACTACTCTGTTTTCATTAAGATCATCATTAAGAGAAAATGCAGGCAAAGAATTACAATCTATATTAACAACACATATTATTACACTTCAGAAGGAACATTTATGAGCATAAGGAAATTATGGGAGTTTTATTATTGTTTGCAGTGCTTTCATGGTGCATGAAGTATACCTACTCTGCTCTCAGTGAATTCCAAAAAGAAGCAGAAATATGCTGCTGAACACGTTTTCTTTTTTTTTTTTAAGTCGCAAGAGTTTTACCGTCTAAAGAGAGCTTACCTTTAACTCTCAGTAATTTTTGTTTCACATTTTGTTCTTTCTTCATACAGTATGATATGCTGAGACAGAGTGAATGCTCAATGGCTATATCTGCAGTCCAAATGGAACAGCATTGAAAAAGCTGATTCAAGGAATGGTAGTGTGCAAGGTAAGGGGCATCCTGCAATGTTTTCTCATAAAGAATAATCTCTTTAAAGAAAAGCTTTCCTACTAATCTAGGAAGAGGCAGATAATTGTCATTGAAGGGTATAGCATAGTGCTCTGCTTAATCACCACTGACATTACTGATTATTTAAACATGTTTCTCCCAAAAAATGTTCCACGGTTCACACAAAATAACCATGGTATTATTTTTTCTTATGAGATGAGTAGCTGAGAGAAATGATCAAGGGAGATCGGATATTGTTTGTGGCAATAAATGATCAGTATTGATTTTAAAAAGCCAAGTAATTTAATTAGCTTTGTAGATGTAGGCACTGCTCATTTATATTTCCTAATATCTGAAAGAATATTCCTGTGACCAACACGTGGATGGCATCACACCTTAGTTAGACACAGTGCAAAGCTGTGTCCCAGGCCACATACATAAGACACAGGTAACACTTCTTCCCTGATGTCACAGCTGTTAGAGAAACCACACTCACCCATGGGATGAAATAACGTGATGGTCTTGTGAAGAGTCAGGGGGTGGTAGGAATACAGAACAGGAATTCACCCATGGGAGTATTGTATACCATTGCCCTTGTCCATAAAGAATTGCAAACCACCTCTCTGTAGGCCAGAACTGCTGACAGGACTCCAGAAGAATCTCACTTGAGATTGCCCATCACAAAAGTGGTTTTCTGGTCAGATTTGTGGTTCTACCAAGCCACCTTTGTGCCTAGAGCACAGAGAAGCTGAGATAGTTGCTGAGATGTTCTCCTGTGGCACAGTGGCACAGTGTGCATGCCACACTTGGAATGCCAGAGTGCAATGTTAGCTAAATCTGAGCCAGGGTTACAAGAGTGAAGTGAGTCTGTACACAGCCAGACATGGATGGCTTAGAGTGCTGGATTTTATATTAACAGCTCATAGTAACTCTCTTACAGCCAGAAAAAAGAATACAGAATCTTGCAACATCACTGTGATAATGTAATATGTCTCCATAACATTTTCAAACATTATGGCACTCTGCCTGCTGGAAACTGGCAATAGGCTGTAGCCTGTGGTAGTGCTGCAGCCTTTAATCTACATTTTTATTAAACACAAAGCCTTTAGATATTCAAGCTTGTTTCAAATTTCTCTGTAGATATGAATGATGAATGCCGGACAAATTGTCAGAACTGTTTAGATAGCTTTGATTTTTACTTTCAATTGGGCCCACTCCTTATCTGGGATATCAGGCAATGGGATGCAACAAAAAAAACCCAAAAAAACCCCCAAAAAAAACCCAAAACAAACAAAAAACCAAAACAAACCAAACCAAACCAAACCAAACCAAACCAA
>VWYP01020303.1:634382-698100 GCA_013400435.1 Pycnonotus jocosus | reverse complement strand
AAACAAACAAACAAAAAAAAGGGAAAATCACAACTTCAAGAAACTTCTATTTCCTTTGAGTATGGACACAACACAGGGGACTCAAACCTAGACTTTGTAGCCCTCCAGCATCTGTGTGAAGAATCCTTTCCTCTAATCAGGCACAGATGTTTTTACAGAAGAGACGCAAATTAACATTTGCAGACAATTCAAAGAATTGTAAGAAATATTAATTTTCTTGTGTTTTGATTTTTTTTTTTCTTCTAATAGTTTGGGGGTTTTTTAGCAAATGTGATTCAGAAAGCACACAGATATTAGACTGATTATTTGACTTTTGGTTACTGTTAGAGACAAAGACCAACCAACAGAACATAATAGCAGCAATACAGAATATTTGGGTCATTATTGTAGAAAGGACTTCTGCATCTAGATAAGTTATTATTGAATAAAAGTAGTACTCTGACACTCCCAGGGCTGGAGGAAATCTTAGAGAACAGGATCAATGCCTACATAAGAAAAGGCTGAAGGATCCACCAGCACTGTGGTATTTTTTGACTGTGTCTGCTCTTCAAAGAACATATCCATGCTGTGGATCAAAAATCCCATTATCAAAACAAATGAGTGAGCCCCATCACTTCCATTTTAACAAGCCATTAAATCTCATAACACTTAGGAACTGGCCTTTCAGCCTTTATATGTGATCAAATACATCACAGCATTGCCATCAACTTACACACATTTATGTTCACAAGTTTTCCAGCAGCTGGAAAACCCTGCAGTGCTTCCCCCAGATTCAAATGCGGTATTTAGAGGTTATTGCCCTGCATGACTCATGAGGGCTGCTGTCCATTTTACCAGTTAGGGAATTACAAGTCTGTACAGCAAGGCTTCAGTGGAATGAGGATATTTCTGGGCCACAGGATTGTGTTGGATCTGAAACACCACCTGGTCTCACTGAATAAATCTATTGTCTTTTTTTTTATCAGTGTTTTAACAGGGACAAAGTGAATGCAGAGACCAAGTTAAAACAAAACAAACAGCTCGAGCTGTGTGTTGTGCCTGAGTACCCTGGAAACCAAGAATGAAAAAAAGAGTTAGTGTTATAATTGCTTAAAATATTGCCTCTGTGAATTTATTCAAAAGAGACATTCATATAAAAATGTGGGAACATTTTGTTTATATAAGCTTGCATAAGTATAAAATAAAGATCTAACTGATGTTTCGTGGCAATATTTTCTTTTCTTTTAGAATAAAAGAGATGGATACACATTCAGAAATAATTTCAACATTAATAAAGTTGTTGGTTTTTTTTTTTAATTTAGATCCATCATACTGTCTTCTCCTCTTTTCAACTACCCTTTAGGGTGTCTGTTGAGAGGTCCCATATTTATGGTTTGGATCACGCAACAGGCCACTTTCTTCCCATCTCATTCATGACCTTTCCCAGCCATCTGGTTGGTAATGGGTCTACAAGTAATTTCATATTTTCCAAGGCTGTCTCCAGCCAAATCAATGTGGAAATAATAGTAACCATTTGGGATAAATCATATAATGTCAAATTCACCCAATATGACTGATAAAAGACACAGTATGGAAAGCTGTTTCCTATCATTTTATGGTATATTTTTTTCCAATTTTTGAATGATCAACCAGTCTTCAGGTCCACTTTTCTGATTTATTTGGAATAAATTAATATTATTTCCTCATGCAAAATGAGGACAAAATGATTTTGTCATCTAAGTCATCATGGGTATGCAAGACAGGTATAGACTATTCAATGGTACTTTTTTTGTCTGCAAACTACTGTCAGAACATCCCTGTGGCCTACTATATCATTCGTTTTCTTTCAATATGAAAGTACTTTCCCAGGTTGTGGCCGTATCAATAGTGATAAAGGGAATATTTCTATCTCTGTATTTCATTCTTAAAGTAAGAGATCTACTACACCACCTTGATCCTTCTGAGAGCCTCATAAATTGCTGCTTAGGAACTGGAGACTGGAGCCAAACTGGCCTTTGCTGTGGCAGTCACACATGCTAATGGAATTGTTAGTTTTGCAATCATTCTGTAACAGGGAGCTTTCAGGTTCAGCATTTTCACTGTTTGTGAAATGTCAGGCAGACCTCCAAGGGGTATGAGGGCACTCCTTACCCTCTTGTGGAGATGCCCATGACTAACCCTGCCTCACAGAAATTCTTCAGCTATTGCCCTTTCTGTAGCCATGTACTCACAGCAGACACATTCAGATAGTATCAAATAGCAAAAGGTTAGGTAACAAATATATATGTGATCTATTAGGTTGCATCAATGTGGAAGGAATACAACAATAGCACTCCTTTCCTTAAAAGGAAGGACAAAATCCTCTCCTAGTCTTGAAAGGAGAGGTATTTTTAGGAAAGACATAGCTAATGGCTGGAAAGGGAGACATTTCTTTCTTCAGTTTATGAAAGAAAGGCTGCAAATCCTGTCCTCTCTTGTGCTGGTTCCTAATGAGAAGCTTAGGTCACTCTGGGGCAAACTTCTTTAAACCTCCTTTTGATCAACCAAATCTCTTCACGAACTGGGTAGACATAGACACTGTCAGTCACAAGTGGTCACAGGTGGCATTGCAAGAGGAACCCTGTGACATTTGCATTCTTCCTGGCAGTCTTTCCTCCTTCTGGGTTTGAGAGAGTCTCAGCATCTATTTAAAATGTAGCTGAAAACCCATTGGCCTTTTATGCTCACAAGTCCAGCTACCACTTGGGAAGCGTGAAACTACTCTGTTGTTTTATCATGATTTTCTTCAGACTTGTGATTTTTCAATATGTGCCATTGGAAAGAGAAGAGTGACTTTTGCAGCTGAGCTGGGGAAGGACTGTGTCCAGCAGATAGTGTTTGTAGAAATGAGAAAAGAGCATAATCAGAGGAAGAGAAAAAGGGGCTTTATTACAGAGGTGGTGGCTGTTCCTCACAGCAGCATACAAAGCCAAGCGGAGACACTCCTGTGCAGTCCAGATTCTTGGACCTGGGCAAAAAATGCATTAAATATTTTTAAGAAAAAACTTGTATATATCAAAAGGGGACTAGTAAGTTTTGACACTGTTAATTCTGTAGCACCACAAGGTTACTCATCTCCAACAGGAAGGTAATTCAGAGCTTTCTGAGCAAGTCAATTTAAAGCTTCACCCAGGTCTGCAGTCATTTCTCTTCATGCTATGCAAATTTAGGGACATTAACCACTATTTTTTGTTGTAAGTGTTCCCTGCCTTGCATGTACTTCTGAAGGTGCTTCCCACTCTCAGACACATTGTCAAAAAGTGTCTGCCATTCCCATCAATCTTCATGACAGGTACATTACTTTTCATGGTATGTCCCAAAGGAAGCATCTCCAAATATCATTGTACAAGAAAGAAGCACAGTGTTATAGACCACACCAGGTTTTGTATTCCTGGTGTCCCTCACAGTCCCTAGAATACTACTGTCAAGTTTGTAAATGTAACTATTGGTACAAACTTGTTTCTTGTTGACATACTACATTCAGTACACTGGAGTAATCATCCTCACTGGAAAACAGCTAGAAAGGAATGAAAATCCCAGATACAAGATAATGCCCTGGTCACTTCCCTTGCCATGATGATGTCAACTGACCCCTGCAGGGCTGCAATCTTGAGTAGGATTTGGGGTTTTACTTTAAACTGAATGCTTTAAGAGCTGAAATGTGCCTCCTCTGCTCTGTTCTGGAAGGCAAACAGGACTTCGAGTGCCACCATGTAGAAACTTGCTCAGCACCCCACTGCTCAGTCAAGCATCTCCATCCATTTGGAGGCTGCATCACCTCTCCCTCTCACCCCAGACAAACTCTGTCTCTGCTCCATCCTAGTGATCTGCAGCTGTATGCTGCATCCATTGCTGGACATCAGGTGATTCCTGACAAACAGAAGGCAGTTCAGAAAAAACATTTAAGAATAATTACAGTTTTAAAGTGAACTGATTTTTAACAAGAGTTAGGTATTTTCAAGTTGTCTAAAAATCAAAAAAGCTGGAGCATGACAATGGTCTGCAGATATTTGAAGACTGAAAATAGCCAGAGAGAAAATTATCACCTGGGTACAGAAATTATGGATCTGAATATGAAATGAAAACTAGAGCTTAGAGCCAGGAAAATCCCCATCTGAATGGAGCAGACTCCCAAGGGAAAGTGGTAAAGACACCATTTGTGGAAATGAAATGTTTAAAAACAATGTTGGGCTGCTTCCTATTTCTGTACACAAGGGAACAATTTTTCACAGATAAGCGCATAGACAACATGACCTGACAGACCTTTTTTACCACTAGACTAGGGGATTGAAATCCAAGATCTATATCCTGAACTATTGAAAACATGACTAAGGACAACAGTGTTATGCTGATTTCTATCACTTGAAGATCTGGCCCTACCTCAATTTTTTAAAGAATAGGGAATAGGGAAACTAACTTCCTGCATCAATAAACCTGAGTATGATAAGTGTTGCATGCAAGGAAGTATCACATATACTGAACCTGTTCTGCAAAAACATTTTTTTGTTTGGAGGTACCACAACAGTGCCAAAGAAAATCAAGCCTAATCAGACTTGTTGGTGTTTAAAGATTTATAGTTCATTCTTAGCCAAAAGCTGTGATAATTAGCACCACACCAGGGCCTGGACACAATCCAGTTCTTTAAGGCAAAGTAAAGTGCCACATGGAGTGCTACTGCTGAGGTCACATATGGGACATTGTTTTCTACTTGAAGAAAGTAAGTCTCTGTCGTTCCTTCTGCCCGTTATGGAGACTATTTGATCTGTCACAAAATAGGAAATTGAGAGTGAAATAGACAACAGCATAGAGACTGCACTCAGGGCAGCAGGAGACTCACCAGCCAAACTTCCCTGATACAAGGAACAACCAAAGCTGATGGAAGATGCATTAAGTGCATTTCACAAGTGCAAGAAAACTATTCTCAAGCCAGGGAAGAGAATGACTGACATGATTTGTGTAATTTTATTAAAATAAATTTTTGCTCAGGCCTCAAGAAGATGACTTGGCTGGAAACCAGGTTGTCCTGGCCTTGGTACAACCCCCAAATGATACTGCTGTAAAAGGTGAGGAACACACCATCTTCCGTGAAGGGCCCCGCAAGTTACAAACAAGAAGTAAAAAGCATTAAAGGGAAGCTTAATATAGCCATACAATGAAATCCAATAAGCCAAATGTTAGTTGAAAAGATAGGTTTTGAGTCTGTGCCAAAAGCCATCTCTACCCTCCTTCCTCTAAATATATCCCTCACAGGTGGCTTGAATGTATTTTGAGCCCATGCTGGGGCTGTAGATTCCACACATGATTTATTGACTGAGTCAGTCTTTGTGTAACTTTCACATCCACAGGTCAGGTAGAAGTGAGATGCATCACTGTGCTGCCTGCAGCCAGGGTGAAACATGAATCAAGGCAGTTATTTATATCTGAAGTCCAGTACTTTGTGCTGTAATGTGCCACTGAAACACAAAACCAGAGCGACTATGTCACCACAGTTTCTGAAGCTGCTTCCTGTACAAAGTGTGGGATGAGAAGCTCTGCTGGTCTGTGGTGGTGGGAGATATCCGATTGACACTCACCCCTTCCTAGTCTAGGAGAGAAAATATGTGAGCCAGGCAATCAGGGCACAAATTTACCAAGGACTGTGATGTGAGACATCACCTTCATCAGCAAACTATCTGGCTGAGCAGGAACACACAAACTCCAAGGCTGCATTTCCATCAGTGTAGATCTTTCATTGACTGGCACACTGCATTTCCATCAGTGTAGATCTTTCATTGACTGGCATTTTTCATGATCCACAAAAGACAATAGGCATTTAAAAAGCTTGATGTTCCAGTCTTCTGAAAATTATTAAGGGTTTTGCAACCCTGCCCATATTATCAACTTCTTTCTGTGTAGCACTCTGGAAGTGACTCTGCTTTTACAGTTCCTGTATTTTTCTTATAAAAGCAGGATTTACCATATTAATTTTCCTTTATCATGCAACACAGCTAAAGAAGAACTTCTTTTACACAAGGGGATGCCAAGTTGTTTTCTAGGAAGACAGATTTTAAATTCTTTGAAAAAACATGAAATAAAGGAAATATATATATTTTTAAATGGAAACAAGCCTGATTTCTAGCCTCTTTTTCAGTTTAAATTAGGCAGAAAACATGCAATAGATAAGATGAAGAACATTATCTCCAAGAACTTATCTACATAGGAAAAATTACGAGAAATCTGTGCCACGTACATAGGAGGTGTCTTTTACAGTTATGTGCTGATTCTCTGAGGATCAGAAGCTGGGAGCCTCCCAGTGTGCAATACAAACGCAGTTCCGGTAGTTTGGAATGACTTCTGCTTCACTGGGTCATTAAAGGATAGACACTATGATTGCACAAAAAAGTTTTGCATGACTCTGCTGCCTTTCTGTGGTTTCCTGGCAGCACTGAGTGGCTTATGATCTGTAAGCAGAGAGAAAGGCTCCCACAGAATCCAGAGAAGCCTTCTAGAGAGGGAAGAGAAAATCCCCTCCTTGATTCATCACTTTCTTACGCCAGTTTTATTGTGACAGCAGCAAGCGATGACTCCTGCATGAGCCAGCATGACAAGAATTTAGTGTGTAAAAGGTTCATTTCATAGTTATGTACTTCAGCCAATGACTACCTAGGGTAGCCTGCAGAATACAACCTAAATCTTATAGAGTAGAGCTAATATTAAAGTGTTCTCCCAAGTACTGCTGTTTAAATCAGTCAACCCAAACTCATAAAATTTAGCCTACTATATTTCACACATTAGTGAGCTGACAGCAGTTTGTTCATATTACTCGTGGCTAGGGCTGGAGATTCATGTAGTTCCTTTAGCTCTTGAAACCTCTCTGTAATAGCACATTCCAATGCTAAGCTGTGCTCCGCCTCTATTTCCCCCACACACATTTGTGATAGTGGCACCACTTGCCTACTCTCTAAAAGCAGTTTGAAGGTTATTTAAGATTGATAAAATGCTTTGAAAATAAATAAAGCACTGAATTTGTGCAATTTTCCCCCAGAAGGACAGGGATTTACCTCAACAGTTTCAGCAAACTGGTGACTGTTTAGACAAATAGAAATAATTTCAAAAGTTGACTAATACTTTCTAATACAAGTTGACAGGATTCTCCTGAAGCTGAAGAGTGTCCAGAGTTTGCAAACCTCATCCTGAAATGGTTCCAGCTTGGGAAGACAGACTGTTCTGTTCCAGAGGGAGTCTGAATTGCAGTGCTCCCTCTTTCTTCACCGACCCATGCAGTTCCACGCTGTGCTAGGCTGTGCACAGTGTGGTACCAGCCATGGATTTTGTGTAATGGAAGAAGGCCACAACTTTTGGGGGTGAAGAGGGATACTCCATTCTCACCTGTTTGCAGCACCACCTGGGAATGGGAGAGGGAAAGTAGCTACTGCTTGAGTGCTCTCTTTTGCTGGGGATTATCTGTTGATGCTGTAAAGCAGAGGCGCCCTGCACCTGCACAGACCAGGAAAATCCCACAAGTTTATTGCTGCAGCTGCCCCTGCAAAGCACCCAGCCCTTCCTGTGGCAGGAGAGAAGTTAAAAAAGGAATATTTTTTACTCTAAATAACAGACGAGCTCTTTAGGAGCTTGAAAACTTCAGAGTGTTTTTCACACTTTACAGGAGGTCACAGCAGTGGAAGTTCACATAGGTTCAGTGGTGTTGCTGTCTATCTGCGCAGTGTTTGACACTAGCATGGGGTCTGGTGACAGCAGACCATGAGGTTAAATCTTCAATATACTTTTTTTTCAGAACAGAAGAGTAACTTGAGCTTCAGCCTGTTGAAACCAGCCCACAAAGGTCACACTGCCCAGTCTAGTGTAGGAAATTGTCTCTGCCTTAGTGGAGTTGAGAGAGGGCTCATACTGTAAACAGCACATGATACAGTAGGCTTACCACAAAAACTTTTGAAAAATTTGGGTTGTGTGTTTCATGAACCAGTCTATTAAGACATGATGCTACATCAATATTCCTTGAAGAGATATATCTAATCTATCTCTATCTCTATCTCTATCATCTATATCATCTATATCATCTGTATCATATAATCTATATCATCTATGTATCTATATCTATATGGGCCTGATCTCAGGAGGTATATTCCTCAGAAGCTCCCTCAGTGACATTTTCATATAACCCCAGGGTCATCTGGAAGCAAAAACCTCTACAAAAAACTTCTTTTCAACCTACTAAGATTCACTGTGGAAGCAAAAGAAAAAGCTGCATGGAACATGCTCTTCATTTGGGAGTGTAGAAAAGAAAGACCTACTTACTGGCCATCTCTGCTAAGGGAACAAAATATGTTTGGAAGGGAAAACCATATCCTCCCTAATCTTTCCCTACTGTTTTTGTTTTGTTTTGTTTTGTTTTGTTTTGTTTTGTTTTTTTTCCCGCAGTCCTTCCCATATCTAGGAATTCTCACCTTCACGAGTAGTATACCTTCCATGCCTCAGTGTCAGGCTCAAAGACAAGAGCTGCCTTCAACCTTGGTATCAAATTTCTTCTTGAAGCTAACTCTTGCTACACATAATATTGGAACTATTAAAACTGTTATTAGTTTAATGAGTAACATTCTTCAGCTCCCCCATATGTCTACCCACTCTTCCTAACAGCAAAATAAATGTGTTACCTTAAAGCAGCACATTTCACCTCATGTCCAGGTGAGCTAAGAACATGTGTGCAGCCAGTTATGGTGGTTTGACTGCCTTGCCAAATCAGCACATTAAGTTGCAGCTGATTGCATCCCTATTCTATAAACCGAAAATTAATTTCTTAAATCAAAGTTCGTCCAGAAAAATTTCCTTTTCCTGTCTAATCACATAGAAATAACAATTCAGTACCAATGCTTTACCCACAGAAACAGGTGCAGACTGAGTGGAAGTTTGTATTTGAGGGTCATATACGTATATCCAGTACAATTTTAAAATTGCATCAAATCTTTGTTCAGTCATAAAAACGTATCTGATATTTATTTGCTGTCTAAGATTCCATGACAAAATTTTGGTGAAACTATGGTACTTTATGTGGATGAGCATAGAATGAAATGGGTTACCCTAAACTATCCAAAAGCCATTCTTATAGTCTTTTATTTTTGCTATGATAATTTCATTGAACTCTACTTGTAACACAATATGGTGAAAATTTTGCCTGGATTTTAAAAACAGAAAGAAAAGAGATATCATTCAATCTCAAGAAGTAAGTCTGAACATACATGAGTCTGCAAATTTTGGTATGACCTAAAATTTCACTCCAAAAAAGAGAGGAAAATATTTCACACAAGGAAATATTTAAAGCAAATATCATGGTAGATCACCCTGTGGAGTGACCTGAAGCCCTAAAGAAACTAAGACAGGCTCCAGGAGTTTTTTAATCTGTACGTTCATGGTGACTCTGCTGTCCAGCTGTATGTTTGGTAATAGCTCAGGTAACACAGATCTATGCAGCCTGAATGTGGCCTTTATAAACATCACAGAATATTTATAAATCTTCATGTAAACTGCTAGTTCAGTGTAATCCAACTTCAAAATATTCTTTTTATATGAATCTCTCAAGAAATCCAGGACAAAAAATAAAATTTCTGGAAAAGGTCAATTCTCCTAACTTAACATTAGATACTGACCTTCATGAATATGCACCCACCTATTATCAGATAGTCTGAGATGTCACTGCTATTAAAATATATTCTGATAAACAGTTTTGTACATAATCAAGTTGTAAATAACAGTTGTAATGAAATAAGAAAGTGAAAAATGCTGCCCATTATTCAAACAGAAGTCTCAGTTTCACTTGAGTTTGAACACAGCACTATCTTAGCTTAGTATCTAAAACAGACTCAGCAAATATTTAAAAGGAATTAACCTATTCCTTCTTTACTAAAGTAAATGCAGTTTCAAACATTGCTCTCTCTCTCTCATTTCTCATGAAACCTCTGGTGCTTCCACTTCTTCAGAAAAGTGTTTTAAATTGCTGCAATCCCATCAAATTCTGGTAGGATAAATTCCATTCATTACTTTTGGCCATCTCTCCTGTTCACCAATTAACGTGACTGAAAAGCAATGAAACAATTTCAGGTTAGGCAGATCAAAAACTAAACTGAGATTGATGGTTAAGCATAACTGAGCAGCTTTCAGAGCTGCTGCTGGTAATTGACTTAGATTAGATTTTTTTTAAATGATGGGACGATATTTATGAATGATTTTTTACATCATTTTATTGTTTTGTTAAAATTTTAATTACTAATTATAACCAGGTTTAGATGTTTCCATACCACTTTTCTGGGCATTTCAGTTATCCCAGTTGTTGTAAGAAATGGATCCAATAAATGGGGCATTCTGAAAATAATGGGAAGTGGAACAGGACATAAATTGTAGCTCTACTATTTGAAACACAAGTCATTCTGTTATATAATTTTTTTAATTACATCAATTTTCTGAAAAGAAAATTGCATCTTTTCCAGGCAAATTCCAATAGTGTTTGATATATTATAATTTCCACAAAGTTATATGAAAGATCAAATTCTAGAACAGATGAAAGAGATAAGTTCTTTTTGACTGGTACTTTCATTGTAGTGCATCTTGGATTTGACCTCATTCTGTCACTCCAAAGAACATAAATATTACTGAAGAAAACAGACTAGCGATATTCTTCAAAACTGTATAAATATATTCCATATTACCTTATGTATATGCAACTCTTGATCTTCCTCTACTGCAGCACTCATGTTATTGTTACCATATGGTTGGCCATGTGCCTTCATTTGCCGTGGTTCAGTGGTCCAACAAACATGGGAGAAAAAGATTGGAATCACATTCAGTGCATATAACTGATGAAATAAGGACATGTAATAGAAAAAGCAGTAATCCCAAGAAGAAAAACCTTTTCCAAAAAAACATTAGAACGTGCCAAAAAATAAGGAATTTCACTTTTCACGACAATTCTAATTTGTGAGCAAAATGCAGTGGCTATAAGGACAATATGTACTTAATGCCTTCTGTTTAGCCCTTATGTTCCAGGTTTTTGGCTTACTTTGCAAGAATTGCTTAATGAGGGAGCCACTTAAAGTGAAGAAATATAGAATATTTCAATGCCCATCCAGTGATATATAACAAATCTTGTCTGCATTATATTATTCTTTGGTCTGTGAATTAATCCTGGCAGTTGTTTTCTAGCAAGTATCAGCCTTTGGTGGATCATGTTGAATTGTTTACCTTGAAGTATGGGTTTCATTGTCATTCAACTAAACAATGATTCTTTGTTTACTTAGCTGGATTCAGGCAGTGTAAGTTGCCCATGCTCTCTACAGAGTGAATTTTAGAGTATTATTTCTGTGAAACAATTCCGCCAAATGCACAAAATGCACGTCTGTATTCCTTTAAGACTTGGGGTGAAATAAGCTCAGTTTACCACATCTAAAAATTATGTTGCAACTATACCCACTTCCTCTCATCATCTCCCTCCAGCTAGCCCTCGAGCCAACCAAATATCCTCATCTGAAGTTAACAGAAGATTCTAATAAAAACTAAGAATGTGCCTATGCGGTTCTAGTGCAAGACTGAGCCAGAGGATGTTCACAGGAACATCCTTTATTGCCTGGGTTTAAGAGTTTGAATCTCTGTTACATGGTTATTCCCAACACATTGGTTTGGCCCTAGGACTTACAACCGTGTCTCCCAGAAGACCATCCCATGCACAGCAGAGCCCCTCTAACCACTGACAGACGTGTACAGGACAAATATCTGAGGAAATGCTTTTCTGGGGAGGGGTGAGGGCTGAGCATGGGTGATATGTACATACAGGATGCATAGATGCAACCAATGATGTGACTGTTGTATGGGAAACAAATGGAGAGGAGTCACTCCAAAATGAAACAGCTAGCACAGGCAAATCTCTAAGATCCATGGACAACTTGGGGTCCATCTTTTCTGTGCAAAAGAATCCAGAAGAAGTAAAGAAACATCAGAATGTCAAAATATAATGGCAGTCCAGTGTTTAACTATGTGGACAGTCTAGTACCTTATCCTTTTCTATAAGTGTTGCCATTAAAAATGAATCAATTACATTTGTCTGATCCTCATTGCACTCTACAAGTAGAGGGGAAGCAGAGGGGAAGGTGCTGAACTCTTCTCCCTGGTATCCACTGATAAAAAGCATGGATGTGAATCAAACCTGTACGAGAGGAGGCTCAGACTGGATACTGGGAAGGATTTATTTACCAGGAGGGTGGTCAAATACTGGAACAGGCTTGCTAGAGAGGTAGTTGGTGCCCCAAGCCTGTCAGCATTTAAGAGACATTTGGACAATGCACTTAATAAAGTGCTTTAACTTGGTCCGCCATGAATTGGTCAGGCAGTTGGACAAGATGATGGTTGTGGGTTCCTTCCAACTGACACAGACTGTTCTATTCCATGTTCTTACCCCTACACAGCTCTGAGTCACACCAAGACCACTCTGGCCTTGGAAAATAACTCAGAGGCATTATAGGTACAAGATTTATTACAGGAAACATTTGTTAGGATGAAAACTAGGGGATGTCATGGTGGAAGTGCTCTGCAGTGCTTCCCACTGTGTGCTGAACAAGGTTGGAGAACTAAAGATGAAAACCCTTGTGTGAGACTGTGCCAGGATAGCAGGGAGGTCCTGTGTGGGGCTGTACAAGCTAGAAATGAACCCACTGGCATGGAAGCAAGTTCAAAGAATATAAAAGGTGTAATGACAACTCTAGGCCTTGACATCCTTACTGAACGTGATAATGTGGGCAATTAATTGACTGTACAGGTATTTTTATTGACTAAATGTCATTTATCCATGGGACCTCTGTGTCTTGTAAGCATTCCACATGGACTGAGGATAAGTAAAGAAAAATATGCTGTAATTTTTGGGTAGCTGACCAATATGTGAGTTTGAATTAGATAACTCTTTTTCTCCCTTGTTTTCCATGTCTATTGTTGCTGTTTACCAATTTTTGAGTCTCCAAGAGATTAATGAAGCAAAATACTTTCATCCAATGCTTCTTCCATATGTATATTTCATTATCTGCTTTTACTTCACATACAGACACTTCTATGGAGAACAATACATATTTCTAAAGATAATGAGAAATGAGAACTGAAGCAGTATTAAAGGTGGAATGGTTGGGTATGATAGTTTGGAGATGCTTAGCAGGTAATGGCTAGGGCCATAAAATAAAGGTGCTCAAGTGTTAGACTATGCAGAGGAAGAATTTGGAGGAACTGCTGGCTTTTGGCTAATAAAGAGCTCAGCTTCATTTTCTTCAACTGGGCCAAACATGCCAGAGTCTCTCATATTGCACTGCAGATACT
The DNA here is from genome assembly GCA_013400435.1 of Pycnonotus jocosus. NCBI lineage: Eukaryota > Metazoa > Chordata > Aves > Passeriformes > Pycnonotidae > Pycnonotus > Pycnonotus jocosus. The sequence continues at coordinate 684,741 of VWYP01020303.1, read as the reverse complement.
GAGAAGCAGCAAAACACAAACCCATGTCTCACATTAAAATAAGGCACCACAAGGAAAGGAAAAATGAACAAAGAAGGGAGTCACACACAGTCCTGATGTTGTTCTCTATTTTACAGTGAAATGTAGCAAGTTCAGGTTTTGGGGTTCCTACTGAAAATTTAAGTTACTACAGCTTGTGTTCTTAGCTGGCAATATAGAACAATAAGTTGCACTATCAGGATGCATGAGGGTAAACAATATTTCCCTGCAGGCAGACACTATTTCCCAAGACTGAAAACAAGCAGTATAATTGGGGAAAAAGAGGAAATGTTAAACAGCTTGGAAGGACCTGGAGTCAACAGCAGAGAATACTGCTAAGTCTTGTCCCATCCTTAATCACACCACCAGTTTACCCCCAGTCACACCGTGTGCTGCTTCATTTCATCTTTTTCGCCTATATACCTTCAGAAAGAATGAAAGAAATCACCAAATAAAAAGTGTAAACCATAGTAGGATCCTAAACCCCTCTCCTACCCCCATCCTCACCTTAGCAATGTCCTGGATATACACTCACTTCTCCTCTTCATGGACATAAATCTGATATTCTTGGCTGCACATGTCTCATCTGAAGTAGATGGGAATTGCCTTCTAGTCTGGGAGTATAATTATAGTCGGGGAAATAAAGGCATTTCATTGAAAATTGAGAGCCCTGGGTTTGAAACATCTTGCTCTGAGGGCAGGTGCATCTTCCTCACCTTGGGTCAAAGAATTTTTTATGAACAGCTATTGTCAGCTGCCACACTGTGAACTACAAGCAGAGACTTTTAAACTGAAAAATGTAAAGTGCATTTGTATCTCTGTTACACAGAATTGGTACCTGCAATGTTTCCTGGTGATTCCATCAGGTCATTGGTGAAAGCTCCAAACACTTTCTTTGCTTCTCTTGTTAAGTAATTGGATAATAATTTTTAAAGTCTCATTTTTAGGCAGTCAATTTTATATAATATTTAGTGCAGAGTTACTTAAACTTGATATTTGAATCATGCTTCCAACCACATCTACTGCAAGCATCTATTATTAAATATACTTCCAATTCTTTCATTATTATTTCTGTTCAAGGGATGGGTGAAGCACTAGTCATTCAAGTTTACATTTTCCGCAGTCGTTTCCTACTAAAAAAACAAAAAAACAAAAAAAACAAAAAAAAACCAACCCAAAAAAACCAAAAAACCCCACCAAATCCTAGAAGGACTTTACCGGGAACTGAGGTGGAAATTCAGTGTCTGTAAGTGGGTGTCCTGCTGGCTGGATCCTGCCTTCGATTCCCTGTTTCCTGGACGCAGTTCACACCCACAGCCTCACTCATGCGAGCGTGCATCCCTCCCCTGTCAGGAACGCCGTGTGACCATGCAGGAACGGGAGGAATGAGTCGTCTATTCACGCTCGATTTAGTAATATGCTACCAAGAAGCAGCATTTGCCACTGGAAAAAATGCCTTACAGTAACAAATCATTCAGATTCCTGAGGGACTAGTAGGAAAATCTGCTATCGAAGAAGACGGTGTATCATCCACTGTCATGCGAGCACTCACCCTTTCATTTTGCAATATTGTGTAAGTGTAGCCAACAAGTAGCCACTGTGTGATATTTCAAATATAATGTCATGTTTTGAAACCCACGCAACATACTTTCTATTTTCTGGATTTAATCCTACAGTTTTAGTCTAGTATTACTAGGAAAACATGTTGAAACTTATATGAAAAAAACTTAGCTTTCTATTCCTATTTTGTTCCAAATTCTTTACACATTTTCAGGTCATTCAAGTAAGTGTTGAATTCTCTATTAAATATTTTTAGTTCTTTGGGGAAAATAGTTCATCAGTCATCCAACAAAAATGAAACTAAATAACTCCTGAAACTTTCTGAACCATAGAAATATTGACTATCCTTTTCTGGTGAAAGGTCTGAGGAACCCAAAGAGATATTGTCTCCCATGCACATGATTATTTCATAAAAACAGCTTACATGTTTATTTTGTATTTTTCAGCTATGAAAAACAGCAAGATATGGGATATGGAATATGGGATATGGGATATGGGATATGGGAATATGGGACCAACCCTCACTACGACCACCAGCCATATTTGAACTGTATCTTCCCAAGTGAAATACCAGTATGTTCAGGGAGAGGAGCACCTTTACCAGTTTCTATTCAGCCCCTGGGGGTATTATTGAGATTTAAACACCTTTTCCACTTGTGATACACAGAGATGCTTAGTTCTTTGGAGGACTACAGAGCCTAGAAGGAAAATGCACACAAGTGAAAAAAACATACTGTGGATCCTAAATGCTTAAGGTTTATTATGTTCACCAGTTCTTGAATCAGGTCCTGCTTCTTCACTGGTTTTTGAGAAGGACTCACCAACTGCCAGGGACATAAATGTGTCAGTCAAAATCTCTCAAGAATATCTGTACTCAACTGATGATTACTTTGACAGCCAACATCTGGCCTGACACATAACAGGACTGGTTAGTAAACTGGATTGTGCCAAAAGATGTTCTGAGTACAAATGATGCTTTATGAGTATTGGGAAAAGACTGAGTTGATGATTTACTCAACTATAGGAGGTGTTAAATTGTGTTTAAAGTGTACTTTTTAGCATTTCAACCAGACAGATTCTCGCCCTCTTTCTCCCAGAGGAATACGAGGATATTAACAATTCTGAAAACGTGCAGAAGAGGGGAACAGCAGTAAATACACAGCTGTATTCTGTTTTAATGTAGATTGTTAGATACTTACAAGGGTGTTGTTAACAAAGAGTAGCTTCCCTCACCAGATTTCATGCACAAAAATAAAAACAAGCTGATAAAATCATAACATTTGAGTATACATCCATCTCTCTCTCTCAGTGACAACTGTAAGCCAGGCTAGCAGTCTTCAGGGAAAGGGTATTCCATTGCAGGAAAACAAAGTTTCACCAGAAAAAAAATGTTTTCTCTCTTGATTTTTTAAAAGACACTTATAAATAGATTAAATTCACATTTGAGGATAACAGCGATGAGCAAATTAATCTTGCTGGATGTGTACACTTTGGATAATGAGAGTTTCTTTGTTTAGAAGAATATTCACAGTAGTTGGGTTTATTATTAAATTTGGTGCTCTTATTGGTATAGCTTCTTTATGTTTAATCTTTTTCCCTAAGGGGAAGGCAGAGATTTCAACAGTCCCTGCTGGTTATTATGTCTTGTATTTCATTCCAATTACTTTTGCAGATTTATTGTCAGGAAGACAAATGCAGAAAGAATCATGCATAAAACCTTTCTGCTTGTCAAGCTGTGTTTCTATTTCCAGGTACAAAAATAAAAGAAATTAACAGTTCCTTTATAATTGAACATTGAAGAAGAGTAGCTCAATAGGGTTGCTCCATAGGAAAGACTAAGGCCTGCAGTTTCCCTTGACTGTACTTCTCACCAGAAAATTGAACTAACAATGTCACTTATTGAGCTAACAATATCAGTTAACATGATGGGCCAAATGTAACTGGGTTTTGCAACATTTCAAAAAATATTCATTATGCTGCTTTTACTTATCTGTGGTTTTATTTTTAAATATTTATTTTCATGTTGCATTCATAAATTCTGCACTCACCTGACTCTTGGAAATGAGTTGACAAGACCATTGTAATGAAGAAGAGTTACAAATCCCATTGGCTGACCAGAACTGAGGGCTGTTATTCAAAGTAAAAACAAGTAAGGAAAATCCTGGTCTGCAAAAGTGGAAGTGCTTAACATTTATGAATGCACTAGACAGCCTTCTTTAGATAGTCCTCCCTCATCACCTTGTATCTATCATATGGCCATAAGTCCCAGGTTTTGCCTCTTCACGTGGCAGTGAGAGAACACCACACACCAGATATTCTGTTATGTCGTATCCCGTACAGCTGCAGAGCCCTTCAAGAAAGAAGGCTGGAGAAAGTAAGGAACTAGCACAGTTTTTCAGTCTTGCAACTTATTCTCTGAATATGTCAAGGAGGTTCCTGAAGAACAGCAACAACCACTGAGCCACAAGTTCAGTTTGTTATTATGAGCTCCTGCGCTTCGTGTTCCCCACTGCGTGAGGATAAGTGCTCCACAAGTATATGATCATAGTCCTGTGCTCAAAGGGGAGATGACTTTTTAAATTTTTTTAAATTAAGTACTTTTTAAAAATATAAGTATTTTTAAAAGTAAAAACAAAAACAAATAAAAGGTAAATATGAAACAGAAGCACAGGAGATAGGTGACTTATCCAACATTGCTTGGAAGCTGCAAATAAATCCCAGCATTCATTGTAAAATCTTTGTCCATCCGATCATAGAGTGGTGGATTGGCCTTGGCTGGATACCAGTAGCCCACCAAGCCATTCTCACTCCTCCTGAGGAAGGTGAAGAAGGTGAAGAAAATAAGGTGAAAAACTCATGGGTTGAGATAAATGCAGTTTGAGAAATAAAAGCAAAGGTTGTGCACAGAAGCAAGACAAATGAAAAAGTTTTATTCTCTACTTCTCATCAGCAGGAGATGGCCATGCATCCTGGGAAGAAGGGCTTCAGTACTTACAGTGATTATCTTGGAAGACAATTGCATAAATAATGAATGTTTTCACCTCCTTCTTTCTCTTAGCTTTATTTTGCTGAGCATGACATCATATGGTATGGAATATGCCTTTGTGCAGTTTGGATCAGCTCTCCTGGCTGTGTCCCCTTCCAGCCCTTTGCCTACACCCAGACTCCCAGCCTGTGGGAGTGGGGTGTGGGTGGAGAGAGCCTGGATGCTGTGGGAGCAATGCTGAGCAGGAACTAAAACACTGCTCTGTTCTCAACACCAATCTAGCTAAAGGTGCAAAGCAGAGCACTACATGGACTGCTGAAAGGAAATTTATCTCCATGCCTGCCAATCTTCTTACATATCCTAAACAAAATGTACACCTTGAGTCCTATTGGACCCAACAAAATATATTAACAAGGAGTCACAGAAAAGAGCAGACAACTGGAGTGAGGGAAAGGTGGAAAAATTGATTTTGTTTACTTTTCAACTGTCCAGGGAATAACAGCAAAATTAAAAGAAAGGCTATAAGTTGCATATGATTTTGGACAACTATTTCCCACTTTTTTCTTTTCAATACGCTGAGATGTCTTCTGATGTTAAGTGAATCTGCACTAATTTGAAGGACACCTGTCAAAATCTGTTTATAGACTGGCCACAGCAGAATGACACCAAATTTAAGAACAGGAAAGCAGCAAATCTAAGAATGATGTCATGAAAGAAGACAAATACTCAAATACACAAAAGACTCTCTGCAACACAGGGCTTCTGTAAAAATGTTCTCATGTTCATTTTGCAGCTGTTAAGAACTGGAGCTCTTGCAATCTCTCATTATCTTAACAGTTTATAAAGACTAAGTCTAGGGTTTTTTACAGTATTTTTTGTACAAAGAGCCCAGCTCTGAGTCTATCTCTGTCTACTTGCTGTTGCTCTGCTGATGCAAGACCATCTGTACCTCAACCCTTTCAGGAGTCCACAACTCAAGGTTAGTTCACAAGCTAAATACCCTGGGGGCAAGTCATATCTAGGAACAAATACTTTATGGTTGCCAGGATTTATTCTTCAGAGTTAATTTCATTTCTTAAACAGGGATGTTCAAAACACCTCTAGCATTACCATTTTAACCAGTTCTCCTAAAACTGTTTCCATAAAAGGGCAGTTGGCAGCATGCAATCATTACTCAAGTAGCTCAATAGTGTCGTCCTCTCTCAAGAAACTGAGTAAAAAATCTTCCCAGACACAGAAGGAGTGTGTCTGTATTGTTGTCACAACCTAGTAAGTCCTGGAGACAGAAGTTTCCTCTTGGGATCACAGTTGCACGTTCATGGCTTAGCCCAAAGTCCTCTGTTCTTCTGCAGCTCAGGGCAGCCAGCCCAGAGCCAGACACAGCCCTGCACAGCACAGCCTTGGCCTGGGTCACCCCAGCCACCTCTGGTATAATGATTTAGCTCATTGTGTTTGTATGGGCAACATATAAGCTCATTGTTCTTGTATGTTTGTGTAGCCCTTTCCCAAATTCATGAACTTCCTGTAATCAATTAATTAAATTTTTGTTCCACTTAATTTGAGGTTTTGTGCTGTCACTCTTAAGAGGTTCAACACAGAGTTTAGAGCCTCAGAGGAGTTGAAACTAAAAACAACAGTGAGCTACATTTCTTCCTTCCCCATCCTAGATTGTTCCATCATGTGTGGAGCCACCTGATGTCACTCACTCCTGATGGCTGCCGCTCTAAGGAATGCTCTAGATGGACTGAACAGGGAAGAAGGAATCTTCTTCAAACACATTTCCAGTGGGTATGAACTTGTAGGATCCTGCAACAAGCAAAATTATTCAAAATCCTTTACCATGCATAAGAGAGCAAATTTAAATCTCATTTTTAAAAGCAGAGAATATGTAAAATAACCAAGTGGGAAGAAAGAAATACGTTTTGGGTATTTATATATTTTGACAGGAAAATAGTGACGTTTCTATGAAAGCAATGTCCCAAAATTGTTCCAAACAACATGTACCATTTGCATATGGAAAAAAAAATCTCTATCTAATGGTTAAATTGAGACTATAATTTCAGCATCTGTGATCAGACAAATGTGCTTCTTGATGGTTATACAGAGAAGTTGCATGTAAGAGGCTTGGGGTGCTTGAGGAAATCAAATGCCTTGTCCCTCTGCAAGAGAGAAAAGAATCCTGAAATCTTAATTTTTGTTGTAGCTATGATGTATAGTGTGTTGCTCAAAAATGCATAGCTTCTCAGGCAGAAAGGGAGCAGAAAAGAAAATTTAATCCTTAAGGCCCACTTCAAAGTACTCACAGGACAATGTGTCCTGCTGTCAAGCTGTTACCTTTTCAGTTGTTCCAGGCTGCAAGAGGAGAACTGGGCAACAGAATCTGAGCTCTGAACTGTGCAGGATTTAACCATGTCACCCTGCTGCCTCATCTCATCATTGTGAAGTGAAACTTATTTTTCTGGAGATGATGAACAACTGCAGAGATTATTGTCTCCAATGAAAGGTCAGACAGAGACAATATTTGATGTCTCAAGTCTGGCATCCAAAATAGTTCATATTAAAGTTGAGAATTCTGAATTAATAGGTACTTCTCCAGACATTTGGCCTAAGGGTCACAATTTCTTTGTTTTCAAAATCCTAACCTATTTCAGCAAGTATGTTACAGCCCTTGGTTGAATAAAACTTTAAAAAACAAATAGTGTATGTTTTTAAATCAGCAAGGGAGAAAAACAGTTTCACTCAAATATAGGACAGAGTAAAGATCAGGAAACACTTTAAGGAAGCATTTTCATGTTTTTGTCAGGAAGATACATTAATTGAAGATAGTAAACTCTAAAATTGTGGTAAAACAGGGGAACATATACTTTTCAAGGAACTCATAGGAAACAAAGCTGAGGGAGATTTGTGCTATTCAGTCAGGCCACAGAAAAGAAATAAATATACATCCTACAAAAATTGGTAGAGCATCCCAGCTAACAGTCCACCTCTTTGTAAGGCTGCCACTCAGAAATATGTACAGGACAAGCAGAATACACTAATGGCACACTTTGGCACAAAAAAACCTCAGGAGGCATTGCCATGAATAAATGCCAGAATAAAGAAACTCTTTTCATGCTCACTGCTTCAGAACAGATGGAAGTTATTGAGCAACCTAAATTGCTTCTCCACTTGAATCGTGTGCTGCTCAGAAGACTGTACTTCTATTTTTCTAGGAAAAGAATATGTTGCAATATGCAATAGCAGTCTAAGTGCATTGATCAGGTCGTTTGCAATTCAGGTGTTGTCAGTTAACTCTTATGTTCTTTATGAAAGTTTCCAAGCAAATGAAAAAGGATAATTATTTTTTCATGAGTTTTGGTGGGGTTTTTTAGTGAGGGCTTCTCAAGTCAAATTGATTTCTTTAAAGGAAGATTGTTGCCGTAAAGATTTATAGGGGTCTGTTCAAAATATTCCTAATTGTAGTGAATTATTACATAATCTGACAGATTGTGTGGACCTTGTTTACTGGAAGGACTCAGGTGTTTCAGTGAGTCATGAGCACAGAAGTCGTTTTTCACATAATGGAACAGAGCAAAGAGCAAGATATTGGGGTTTGGAGAATGTCTGTATTTACAGTCTAGAAATTGTGGTGACCAATATGTAGCTACTGCTGCATGTGCATAATCAAAGTGGATTGAATAGCATCTAACCTCAATGTTTCTATTTGTTGGAACACTTGAAATGGGAAGAATGAAAGGAGCTCTTTTTCTTATCCATTTGCATTTTGGTTTGGAGAAAGCAGAAATTGCTTATGAGGGCTGAAAAGTCTGAAGCAAGGAAAGAGATAGGACATACCAAGGGGCAGAAAAGCAAAGCCAGAGGACCAGACTTGAACCAAAGAATGTTTCAAAGTGCTGAAGAAACAAGCTCATGGAAGTGCATACCCCTCAGTTCTGTGTGATTTTATCAAACTTTTCAGGACAGATATCTATGTGTGTTTTATATTTCAAATATGTACTGCAATCAGGAAGGGTGATGCTTTAAGGGTAGAAATCACTTTATGGGTGAATTTCAAAAGTGGAAGTTTAAATTAAAGGCAAATTTGGGGAACAAACAAGTTTCAGGGCCAAGGATGGCAGTCTTACATTCAAGAAGACAAAACCCACTTTGGGACGTAAACTGAACAGAGGTCTTCTGAGATCCAGGAGCAACCTGGATATCCTAAATATGTGTGTGGAGGCAGACCCTACAAAACAGAGTGGGAAGGGCACACTCAGCAAGACCTTAACACTAAGTGTGGACAGGAGACACCATCAGATCTTTCATTTAACCACCTGGAGGCTTCTACTCCTGCATCTATAGCCTTGTGAATAACTGTGTCAGTGCTTCTGGCAGTGGTCCCAGCGCTGCAGGCTGGGAGCTGGCCACACCACAGGGGAAGCCAGCCATGAGGGCTGCCATGGCCACCCCCTTGTCACACTTGGGTCTGAACTTTGCTTATGTGTTCTACACTCTGACTCAGTTTTACAGGACTTTCTTAAGAGGAAACTATTGTTGGTACCTTTCCCATGATTATTAGAAATAGCTGTGCTTTCTACTAAAGTGTTCAGATTCCCTGTATTTTTCAGTTTGTCCTGGTTCATTCACCTTCTCCTCCTCCCTTTTTCAGTGTTGCCAAGTACCTTTGCTTCTTGATGGATAAGTAAGCAGATCCAGATGCCAAATGAGGCTCAAGGGGACCAGGAAAGCTCAGCTGCCTCCTCCTAACCCTGAACAAGGCAGTTGATGCACACATCCCCTTTCAGAAGAGAACTGAGGTTTTGTTACATTTTGGAAACCAAGAGCAAAGTCTGTTCAGCTACAGCTTTACCCCAGGCCACCTCCAAATGTAACATGGCTATTGGAATGATAAAAACAAAAGAAAAATAAATAAAGAAAAAGAATAATCTCTAGCTTATTGAGAATTTCTATTAAAAATTGGAAGCCCTTTCCTTTGCTGATGCTTCAAGCATGCCTGCAACAATAGAGTTGGAAGCACTTTCTGATTTAAACCCAAAGGCATAGCTGTCCTGTTGAAATCAAACTGTGGGGCACTTTCTGTTTGTTTTTCATTTAAAAAATATTGTCTATATATATTGCAGTTGGTAATATATTTTTTCCTTGAGTGTGTTATTTCATACTTACATAGCAAGGAGGCATTTTAGAAAACCTTCGTTTAGCTGAAAGAGAAAAGCAGGCTTGTTTTATTTTCAGCAAAATGGGACTGATGAGTGTTTATGCTGAAAACACCAATAAATCTTCAGTTCTTTCTTTCCAGTTCCTTAAGTTCTGTTCCCTGAAGGTTCTGGTTTTACAGTACAAGGGGAGTGCATGGGGTCCTTAAACAGCTTTAAACACTTTTACAGTTTGAAGCTGGGGGTAATGATTTTTTGGCCTCTTTCCCACAATTTCTTTCAAACATTGCAAAAAAAGTTGCATACTGCTCCTTCCTTTAGCAAGACTGTTTACAGGGTCTGCTGTTAATTCATAATGGCAAAGTGTTTCCCTTTTTTTCTTCCAAAACTCTAAACTCAAGAGACCATTGAACGTGCTGCAGAGAAAAGTGGTTTAATCCCCTTCAATTTGTGACACAGCTAAACTATCTCAGCTTGAGGAACATTTTTGTGTTTCTGCACCAGTGTCCTGAATGTGCTCCTTTCAAAATCTTCCAAAAGTCAGGTGAAACATTCAAACCCTTCTCATGGGGATATCTGGTTTCTGCTGTGATGTGTAATCCAGAAATGCTGTGCTTGAACAGCAGATGCTCAGAGATCTATCAACACTGTGTATTAAACCAGGCCTTGCTTGGCAGGTTTGAACAAAACACATTTCCTTTGATAGACCTGGGATCTCTTCAAACTCCTATTTACTTTTGCCCTTCTAAGACAAGATCAGGCACTGGCTGGTCAGAAGTAGACCTGAAAATGTTTGGTTAGTGGATGTGGGGATCATTTACGTGTCTTTGAATCTGCTGCACACCACAACCTGCCTTCTTGCTCACTCTCCTTGGAAACAATGAGACATATATAGGATTTATAATATGTAGGAGTTATGTAGGATTTCAGGAAGTTGAGGAACCATTACGTTTAGCCTTGGCCCATTTGCATGCCCTTTGAGGATAAAAGCATGCAATTGCAACCATGCAGTAGAGAGAAACAGAGGGAGTTTCATTCCTGACATGAGTTTGGTTACCTTTGTGTTAGTTGCTGCAGGTCAGCTCCTGCAGAAAGGCAGGGGCAGCTGTTGCCAGATGCAAGGTATGTCCCAGCTCATGACTTGGGCTCAGAAACCTGAACCAGCACATCCTTCCCCCAGCAATGTACACACACCTGGTCCCTCACACTCTCTTTTAATTCAAGAGTACATTTAAAAGTGGGCAGGCTGACCCTGGGTATGCCTTAAGGGATAGCACTTTATGGCTGTTTTTGTACTGCAATATTTAGTCACACAACACGTTTTTGTTTGTAGTTGCAAAATTTACAATTGAACCATATGGAGCAGATTTTATTTTACTTCAGTTTATCACCAGAAATCAGCTCCTCGGCACTGAGCCCAGCTGATTTCATATTCTGTTGGTTTAAGGGAAGCAATGTAGGATTCCCTGTCTGTATATTCAAGCTCTTTAATTGACATAAACAAACAGAAAAACATTGTCTAGCATGAGTGAATGTTTACTCAGCCTTGTAGAATGGTGAAGCATATCACTATAAAAACCACACACTATAAAAATAATCTGAGTTGTGATTGTTCTGAGGAATCCTGCAGCACTTGCACAGTATGAAATAGAGTTATCTTTATTTTACCAACACTCAAAACATGACTGCCAAATTGACTGAAAAGTATCAGATAAATTGATATGGTAGCTGTCTAAATGCAAAACCCAGCAGAGTCAAGAACAAGTTCAGGGCTTCTAAAGGGAGTTTTTCAGTCCTGAGGCAAAATTAATTCCGTCCAATTTCTTCCATCTCTGAGGGCTAAAATGGTATCCAGATTACCTGCAAATGACCATAACACTCCAGAAGCATTAACTAGCCACAACATCTTGTGGCCATCTTCCCTTGAAATTCCAGCCTCCATGATGGTCAAGGCCTAGTATTTTGGATGAAGATGCCCAGTACAGAAAAAAAAATTGTTTCATTCTCCAGTGCTTCATCACACAAGACAATTTCCTACGTTTAGTGATGATACAGCCCATAGACAAGGAAATTTTTAGCAGCTTTAAAATGGTTGCATGTGTCAAGTATATTACTCTTGATTATATCTGATAACATTTTCTGGTATTTCAAAAGTGAATTGGGCTTTCCTGGCAAAGTCCAGGGGAGGAATCACTTGCAAGTGCAGTGCTAGTGTGCTAGTTTAAATGGCACCATGTGGCTTGATGGATTTGAAATCCTAAACTCGGAGGTATGACTGCTCATGGAGTACTTGGAGAAAAGAAAACTGAGTACAGGACCCAGGAAAATGAAAAAGCTAACCTGGGGTGAATCTGACCCACTCAGTCGGAAGTCCTGAGGATGTGCGTGTGGCCAAGAGGAATGGCCACTAAATGGTGGCTGGTAGCAAATAGCTCTGCCTGTTCAGGACTGGGGTCAGAGTCCCGAACCAAAGCACAGCAGCTAATACCAATATGCCATAAAAACATAGAGAAAAACCTCTAAGATCATTAATCCAACCATTAACTAGCACTGACAAGTTCATCACTAAACTATATTCCCAAGTGCCACATGCACTTGTTTTCTCCAGGGATGGTGACTCCACCACTTCTCTGGGAAGCCTTTTCCAAAGCCTTCTTTCAGTGAAGAAATTTTTCCTGATGTCCACTCTAAACCTCCCCTAGCACAATGTGGGGCTGTTTCTTCTTGTTATATCTCCTGTTTCCCAGGAGAAAAGGCTGATCACCTGGTTACATCTTTTCAGGGAGGTGTAGAGAGTGATAAGGTCTCCCTTAAGCCTTCTTTTCTCCAAGCTAAACACCCCAGCTCCCTCAGCTGCTCCTCATAAGAGTTGTAGCCTAGAGCCTTCAGCACAACAAGTTCTCTGTCTCTTTTCCAAGGAACATTTTAGCAATATTTTTTCTGTAAATTTAAGTTCATTCAGTCGTTCTGTGTTGCCAGACTCAAACATCCTCCTCTTTGTTTTCAAATACCTAGATGGGCTCTTGCATTCTGTGTTACCTGGGATGATGTTTACAGGGCACTGCTACACCCAATAGCTGGACCAGTTAATTTGTCCAGTTCAAGATGGTTTTGTTGGTTTTTTGTGTCTCGTTGTTTGGGTTTTGTTGTTTTTTGTTTTTTTTTTTTTAAACCCCAATTGCCAATGTATACTGAAAGAAATCTTGCAAATATAAAAGATAATCATAAGGTAGTGACAGATTTCTACAATGGCTTCAAAAGTTTGCTGTAAAAAATGAGCTATTTTAAAGTTGGGTTTGAATAGCTGTCTTCTTTCCCTAGGCACTCTATTTATCAGATTTCCAAAGGTGTAAAGTTCTCAGCCTAACTCCCTGATTATCTCATCAGTGTTAAAATGCTTGTAAAGAATAATAAATAGCACATAGTGATTTGTTCCTTTTTACTATTCCTGAGTATGAGGGAAACACAAATCAGGCAAATCCCTGGGGAATTCTGAAGAACTACAGTCACTGGGGTAGGAAATGTACTATGCACTCTGAGGAGGAGCTCTTCAGAGGAGCTCTTTTCTAAAGAATACCTCTTCTAAAAGCCATGAGGAAGACTGTGAAGTGCTAGAAGTTACTGCACTCTTGCAGTCTATTGCCATTCCAGTATGTCCTACCTGAAAGGACATCTCCTTCTAGCACGGACCAGAAGAAGATGTGCAGATAGCAAGTGTTTTACAATATATCCCAGTATATTATGGAATTTCATTCAATATTCCAGGATGAACACTTCCTTACTTTTTCCGCTAAACAAACTCAATTAAAAATAAATATCTGTGATAAGGAACAAAAATTCAACTCATGCAATCAACATAATTTGATTGTGTCCTTTTATAAAGCTAACACTTAACTAGCATTGAGCTGTCATGAGGAAGAATTAGAGGAAGAATTAACATTTCAACTTTATTGCAGCTTTTATAAAGGACGAGTCCCAAGGAAGATACCTGTGTTAGAAAGTAGGTCCAATCAATGTTAAAAATTATATCACATCACTTTCCTTTATCTCATATTCCTAATATGAATTGGCTAATGTTTTATCACAAATTACGGTTTTTTCCTTCTGTGATTTTTAGAAGATATGAATGTTTTAAGAAGTGAAACAGAAGGCAGAAGAACTGTACAAGAATATCACTGTTGTAACAATTCAGCATTTTCGTGGTCAGTCATTACTCGTAGATTTGCTTTTTGAAGAAAAAGCATTCTGAGAAATCTTCATTTAACAATGGGACCTTCTCCACCCTGTTTTCCTTGGTAAGCGGCTGTACATCAAGTTTTCCTAAACACAACGTGAACAGCTTTGAAGAAAAATTAACACAATATGCTTTTTCTGGGACAAAAACTCTTTTTTTTTTTTTCTGGAAAAACAGCTGTTTCAGGAGAAGAGGTGAATCACATTTTGTATGACAGGACCTGACAAATTTACATTTCTATCAAACACTATAAAGCTGCTAGCATGTCCTCAGTCCACTTTTAGTTCCCACCAGTGATTTCTGGGAAAAAAAATCCCAATGATCCAACATCTGAATTAGACTTCAAGTCAGGAAAATAAATTATGCATATGAACTTCACATCAGTTTCACCACAATACATTTTGCTCCATGTACAAGCCTTCATTTGTGAAAGAACATATCTGTGGTCAAGACTTTTGGTACTATGTACAGACTCATATTTCATACTAACTAAACAACAGTGCAGTGAAAATATACAGCAGTTGTAGGCTAAATGCAATTTTATTTTATAGCTAATTTCTACTTTGTCCAACCTCTTTTTAATTTTTTAAAAAACAGACTTGATCACAGTGATATGACATCACACATACTACTTCACAGCACACTGGGTGAAATTCCACTTTTAAAGATAGAATATATCCCATATTGGGATATGAAATACAGCATTCATGTTAGCAAGGCTCTTTCTAAGATTGGGGTACTCATAAATAACTTAAAGGGGCCTTGCAGAGCTTAATCTAAAAAATAAGCCAAAGACTGACAATTATAAATAAAGTTGTTTTTATATTAAATACTTTTGAAATTTCCTATTGATTGGAAAAAGTCTCTTTTTATCAAACCAAGTTGAATGTTTCTTGGTAGAAAAAAAGCTTCATTTATATTCAATCCTACATTATTTGACCTACAATATCAATATTAGAATTAATATTTTCATCACATTTTGAATATATCCTTTTACTTTTTAGAGCTTTAAAAAGAAAAAAAATCAGATTCAAAATTCTAAAAAAGGCCAAAAAGGTTCAGTCAGGAAAGTTTTATGGTATTTTTTCCTTAGAACTTGTTTTCTTTCACCATTTCCTCTTTGTTATCTGTTTGACTCAACGGGAACTAACAACTTGTCTCAACCAATCCAAATGTGCTCAATTTAGCCATTTAAAATATTTAAATTATTTCATCATGTACAACATATAGTTCTACTTGGCCCAAGTAGAGTCCAGCAAGAAATCCCCTGGTAATTCTTCAAATGGCTTCAGAAGTGTCCTTAGGCCACCACTGAGCCATGGAGTGCCACAGAAAGATCAGCACCTGTATGTACCAACTCACTGTAAGCCACCTTAGCATCTCAAACAAATGAAATCTCTTTGTAGTTTAGAAATTAAGCCAGCGTATTCATAAAGTGCACCCTGGCAGAGTTTAAACCAATAAACACTAGTTCATCCTCTACAATAAACAAATCAAAGCAATTAAATAACCAAGTCAAACCACTAAGGCTCAGAGGCAATTTTAGATATAAACAGCTAGTGAATATAACAGTAATCAGGGTGTGCTTTATGTGAACTAACATGGAATGTTGCCCAAAAATAAACTGTATAAGATGTCTGTACAACACCAAGAAGATCATAAAAAACAACTTAAAATCTATACAACACTAACAGGATTTCAAAGTGCCCTTGAAAACATAACCGAGGTGAAGACCAGCCTTTCTTTTCTCTACTACTCTCTTGTCTAAAAAAGTCAGTGCTTTGGCTAGCTATTTTTCTCTAAAAAAACCCCCCAAACCCTCCATGTTTTTGCTATTCACACAAAGAAAAGCTAATTTTGAAGTCTACAATCTCTGCCAGTTGTGGTTTTCCACCCTCTTCAACTTCAGCCAATTTCATTCCCAATTAATCATTAGAGAATGAAGAAGCTGAATATTATTACAGAAAACATTTTTGGGACACAAACACCCCAAAACTTGTTCACTTTCTTTAAGGATGCCAAAAATAAGAGCATGGAAACTTTCAGGCATATTTTCTTCTCACAACTTAAACAAGCTTGTGCTACTGCTCATTTGTCATCCTAATGTGATGGCTGCTCTAGACCTCTGCTCTCTGCTTGTCATGAAAATATTCTCCAATGTAACAATTTTCAAAAAACCCAACCCACAGAGCCCAGATTTCTTATGCCCAACAAATTTTAAAGGTGGGATTTTATATGATGAGATTTCAATGATATGTCAAACTCCATGTAATAATAATAATAATAATGATAATAATAATAATAGCAATAACCACATGTTCTTTTCAGGATACGTGACTGCTAGCTTTTGTGTCAGCATTGTTTTCTATGCCCCATGAAAGAGGGAATGAAAATTGTGAGAAACAATTTTCAGGCATTACCAGCTTTGGTCTCAGCATGTAACCTTAACAAAGCAGGAGAGCAGCCAGCTATTTACCATATTTAAGCCATCATGGGCTGCACTGGAATACTTGAACTCTTATGGAGCAGGCAGAGTGCACCTGGTTGACAGCCATATATTGGACTATATGAAATTGATGGCACGTGGTAAATTACAGGCTTCTATAGGGCACACGTGTTAAATGTTAGCCCTGAGAGGCTAGTTAAGAGTGTTTAAACCCTAAAGAGCCCCTTAAAATAATAGGGTTTTATATTCATTGACTCTTGCAAGTACCACAGATTGCATCTTGACCTGTCCTGTCCTGGGGTTATAAACATTAGAACTAAGGAACTAAGAAGAAAATAATTTTGTTTAAGCCAGCCACACTTAAATATATATATTGTTCTGTCATTTATTTTCCCTTAGGATAAAATGGGCTAATTATGAATTTAACAATGTTTATCATAATTACAAACAAAATTATTTGTGAAACTAAGGCTTACAAGCTGCGTTCAATAATAGTGTATTCCTTTGACCTCTGAAAATCCAGCCATATTTAATTTTATTATAATAGATGTCAAATATTTAGCTAATGGAGTTGATCTGACTGAAGAACAGAAGTTTTTTTCACTACTATCTTTGTATATCTTTAGAGTGAAAACTGCTGGTAGTTTACAGAGAAACAGAAAAAATACAAAAGCTTCTTTGGCTGCTTGAAGTTTGAAGGCATATGAACTATTCCCCAACATCCCAGGTGCAGCAAGATCTTTTCACTCCTAGTTGCCTCCTGATGCCTCCTTTTACCAAGAGAACCTTCTCCAGCCTCTGCACAGTGATAAATGTAGCCCAGTGCACTCCAAAGGATGAATTCTTAAACACAATAAAACATAGACATTGGATTAGAGATATAGGGGACAAAATTTTCACAAGTGCAAGGAAGAAGCCCAATGGAGACTATAGAAATTGAAATATGGTGACTGGAGAAAGGATATGAGTCAAAAGCAATTCTCTGACAAAGGAGTCAGAGCCTCTGAGGTTTGGGCTGAGATTCATCTGAGAACAGAGGGAAAACATGAATTTTTTTTTTTAAATGATACACTCTCTAGCAAATGATATGGGAGGAGATCAAAATGAACATGTTAATGTGAAGCTTATGGCTGAAGGTCATCAATATTCAGTGCAGTAGAGGTATGACATGAGGTCTGCCTGAGTTAAGGAAGTGGGCATTCAGTGGGAACGCAGCACTGCTTTTACCAGCTACCTTTCCAAACCTGCTGGGTGACTTCATCAGAGACTATCCACAAACTTTCCCAACACAGCCACAGCAGAGACCATCACAGTAATTTGAGTATCACATCTAGTATCACTAATATCCAAGTGTTCAGTCTGAATATTGTTATGGAATTGTTGCTTAATCAACATCCTTTATATCATGTTCAGGGTGAAAGAGACTAAATGTAGATTATAGCAAAATATGCACATCAGAGGCTAAGTTTTGACCCTACTACAGTCAGTGGCAAAGCATGGTTTAATTTCTTTAATTTCTTTCTCAATTGTTTGACATCTGCATTTCCTGTTCAACCATTTTCTGCTGCCCAGAAAAAATATCTTTTTATCAGGAGATATAAGGTATAATTTGTATCAACTTTGTCATATGCTGATGCTTAACTTTTAGATAAATCATACAGATCCCACACCCAGATCATTTCATGGTCAATGAACAGAGTCAGGCAGCTCTGGAGGTAAACTCAGTGCTGTCCCAGAAAGCAGTCTTAGCTGGGTTGAATTATACCAGAAGTTTGCTCTGGTTTAAACAGTTCAAAAGCAACCCATGTTAACTGAGACAAAGCTGATCCGTAATTAAGCCATTCAGAAAAGTACTGTACATCCACCTACACTGTACTTTAATGTAGTGTACTAGTTCTGCATACTTAACTTTCCTTGTGGGAAAAAATTATACTTCTGTAACCTTTTTGCATGCAGGTTACCCAACAGAGGTACAAGAGTTAAAGACTCAGCTGTTAGTCTGGACAGCTCAAACCTTGGAAAAGGAACAATTCAAGTCTCAATTTCTACTCCAAGGAAAAGGACAATAAGTATTTTATGGGATCTACACGTTTCTCACAACAGCGCCCATACTAAGAGATTTACCACTTTTTTGATATATGCTTGTAGTAACAGAATGTTCAGATATAAACAAGGCTTGGGTAATCAGAGAAGAGGACCCAGAGATCCTGGACTGTTCCTTAGAATTCTGCTCCTTGTAGAGAACATTTGCCCATGTAATACAGCAGTCAGCAAATTTGATTTGGGCAACATTTTTTACATAGCTGGAATCTCGAAGCAAGCTGTAACACTGAAATGATTGCCCACAAGAAGTGGGTAATATCTCTTCAAGGAATTGAAGTAGAACATTTTCTTCCCCTACCAATAAAGTGTGGATTCCTCAGCACTGCATAATATTTGAACAAAGTTTTCCTTATAATAAAACATGTATTTGGATTTCACAATATCTCATCACTTCAGCCACAGCTGGTGACCATGCCAGGAGCACTTCTCACGTATCATTTGCAATGTTTTTTTTCCAATTACTCCAGGGAGAGGAGGGGAGAGAAGAATGTGGGATGGAGCTACAGTTCCTAGTGAAGATTTTACAGTTAGTCTCTTTTCCACACTAGCACTACTCAGTACTCTGTTATTGGAGTGCTGGTGAGAATCACACACTGAAGAACATTTTTGCCGTTATTAGTGGTTCTGCCAGTGTTTGGAGGACATGATGGTCTGTTATAACAGCACTCTTTGCAACACCAAACATTAATGTGAGTACAGTCCAACTGTGCCATACCAAAGATCCTCCTAGATTGCCATCTTGTTCCCTACAGTGGCCAAAAAAAAAAAGGGACAGTACAAGTTTAGAAATCATAATTCTTTTGGAAGACTCTTTTAGTTCCCAGCAACTATTGGCTTTTGAACACCCTAAGCCAAACATTTCAATAAGGCTATTAATGTTAATAGCCTCAAGGACTGCTTTTAATCTCATTTCTCCTTTTGGCTCCAACATTATCGTATCCAGGCTTCCAGATTTTATCTATACACTGAGTAGGAAACAAAGACAAAAAGAATGACAGGCTTGTATATTTTTCTTTATGTAACTATCAAATGCAGTTTCACTCCATGATGTAAAAGTTTACGAACAAGATTGTTGAAATTTCTACTCTGTTTCAGGGACTTCTACATGACTTCTAAGAGCCTTTTGCTGCCTTCATAGCACTCGTTGGGATGAACTACTCAGCAAAAGAATTGAAAAAACGGTATTTCGTATCTGTTTGAAACATTAGTCATTATCTTGTCTCTGGCTAAGCAAAACACCCATCAGCCAACTTTTAGTGTAATGTCTTGTCTTTTACAAGCATAACCACAAAAATGCTGATTCGTGCAACATTTTGACAAAGGAATGGTCACAATTGCAATTATTTTTGTGATGAGGAATTGTTATCCAGTATCCTTATCACACAACAAAGTATTTTACATACTGAGGTTTTTTTGCTTTTCAAAACAAAGACTAGAGGTAGGCTACAGTGACAATGTAATGGCAGAGTTAATCCCAGAAGAAGGGAGCAAAACAAGAAAAAAAAGGACCATGACTCTGGAGAGAGAATTTTAACCCATTTGGGGCCTAGCTTAGCAGAATCTTATGGGAGATGGCCCAGGAAGCCTGTTTGATTTTCAGGGATTACCTCCTCTGAGCCAAACAAAAGTCCATCTGGTTCTACAGGAAGTCTGGCAAAGGTGGCTGGAGGCCAGCACAGATGAAGAAGGAGCCAAATTTGGACATTGAAAAGGAAGCTTACAGAAGGCAGAAGGAGAATCATGTTGCTAAGGAGGAACACAGGACAATGTCTGAGCATGCAGGGATGGGATAAGGAATTCCAGAGCCCACCTGGAGTTCAGTCTGTAGAAGAACATGTAAGGCAACAAGAAGGGCTTCTACAGGTACCTTAGCAGCAAAAGAAACACAGGAGAAAAGGAGGACCTGCTGCTAAACAGTGCTGAGGAAGCTGGCTAATGTCATTGTAAGGCCACTGTCCTTTATCTTTGCAAGGTCATGGCAGCTGAGGAGGATCCTGAGGACTGGAAGAGAGTAAATATTGTTTCTACCATCATGATGGACAAGAAGGGGTTGTCTGTGTAGATCCAGAAGCTGGACTTGATGAGCCTTGTGGGTTGCTTCCAGCTCAGAATATTCTATGATTTTGTGGTGATTCTAAGTCTCAAATAGCACTCAGACCCCCATGTT
This sequence comes from Pycnonotus jocosus, assembly GCA_013400435.1. Classification (NCBI taxonomy): domain Eukaryota; kingdom Metazoa; phylum Chordata; class Aves; order Passeriformes; family Pycnonotidae; genus Pycnonotus; species Pycnonotus jocosus. The sequence continues at coordinate 664,074 of VWYP01020303.1, read as the reverse complement.
CAAACAATGCAGACACTAAAGTGTGGTGTTCTCATCTGCTATTGATCATATCAAATACACAGATGACACAATAAGAAACCTACAAACTGGTTTCTCATTGTCTTTTATTCACCTATAACTGTAAAATCAGAAACATAGTTGTTGTCCATTTCCTTTACACACCACATCTATAAATGAGTCATTTACATTCAGTTGTCATCATAGCCACTGGTGCAGAATTTCTTAAGAATCTTGGCTTTTAAATATCAACACCAAGTCGGGTTAGTGTATAATATGACTCCCTTCATTATTGATAATAATAAACAACATGTTTGTCTAAGATTTGCTATCTCTTCTTCACACAAGCAAAGCCAAGATGTCTGCTGGTTGTTTGTTTGGCTTTCCTTTTATTTCATCACAGGAGATCAAGATAGCCACTCAGCACTTATTATGTGATTTTAATACAAGCAACCTCTACTCAAATTTCTGTGACTTGCTTTGAACATAATTACATACAAAAAAATAAAATTCATCCCTAAATAAACCCAGAGAATCTGAAGTCAGTTGATTAGAATACAGCTTTTCTTGCTGCTAAACTTACCCTTCTGCTTCTCTGCATGGCAGGGTGAGTGGTTTCACACTGATGTTGGCTGTAGGGGGACATTGCAGGGAGGAGTCAGCATCTGAAATCCTTCAGGAGTAAGAGGAGGAATAAGGAACCAGGAGGAATAAGATTTTCAAATAGAGAGTTTCCTCTTTCCATCTGCTTCTTTCCTAATTTTTAACCATTTTTTCCCTTTTTTTCCTTTCAAGTTAGTGTCATTTATGTAAGTTCTCTAACACACAGTTGTAGTTTTCTCTTTCTTCACTGGTGCTTCTGCAGTTACATCCACATTTCCTACATAAAGTGTCATTTACAACTATTAGATACTATTTTCTGTCTGTGTCACCCCCATAACCAATTTCGTCCGGCTCCAGGCCTGCAGTGTCTCCACTTCTCAAGATGACTCCTTTTGTACCAAACCTGTTCTTTTCTACACTGTGTCCTTGTGTCAGGGTCCTAAGTATCTCGTTCTGCTTAAAAAACCTTGTTACTGCTATGTAAAAAAATATAGTTCTGCCACATCAATATAGATTAAAATTTTGAGAAGTTAGCTACAGACAGGTGGCCAAATAGGCGAACTGTTGTCACAGCTGAATGAAGTCAAAGAAAGCTATAGGCTGCTCAGGTACTCTTTCAACCTTTTCCCTAAAGGTTTATACTCCAAATATATTTAATAGATGAGTCAGGCATGACAGAGAGAGAGAGGAGACAGGGAGATGCTTAAATATTCTCATTAAAAGAGTATTTCAAATGACAAAGTCAACAGGAGGAGCAGTTCTAATAGGAATATTAATCTTTTTATAGGATATTTAATTTTCATCTACTGTTTTTAACATTCATGGTGTTGACACTGAGCTGATTTTAATTTATTAACTGAAAAATATTTCTTGCTAGGAAGCCCAGAACCGGTTATTTTTTGTGAAAACCAGAGCCACATTGAGAAGTTAGAGAAATTTGGGGGGTTTTGATCAGTTTATTTCAGCAAAAACACCTCAATCCTCCCAGCCAGCACTCAGGACAAGCAGAATGCCAAGTCAATCTATGGCACCTGGCACAACCTGCCATCTCCTTTAATGACAGCAAAGGGTTCAGCACAGTCATGTGCAGTGAGCTTGGAGTTGCAAGGCTCCTCAGGAAAGTGGCAGAGAAGACACCTCACATTCATAGGCAAATCAAAGCTCTTCCATCAGGCATAACTGCAGGACAGCCCCTCTCCAGGAGCAGAACTCCTCTGACACCCAGTATCAAAATCTCTTAATTGTTACTGCTGAGATGAAAACCTGTAATATAAAACCATGCTGCAAAACCACACAGTGACTCAAAAATTATTTGGGAGCTGCAATGGAACACAATATTGCAAACCCAGCCGTTTACTGGCAACTGTTGCAAAAAATATTTTCCTCCCTTCTGCACCTCCTCTCCCCCCCAAAATAATTTTTTTTAAGACTCAGAGAAGCAAAGTTTTCACACTGAGCTGGCTTTGTTTATTTACTGCCCCGGAGACATTTTAAGTTGTTCACAGCCAGCCAGTGAGAACTAAAAAAAATATTGCAGAGTAAATAATTAGATTGGGAGGACAATCCTGCACTTTAGGAAACAGTTGTGTTCATGGGTAGGTTTCTTTTAATCCTAAGGGAGAGACAAATGCATGACAGCAATAGAAGGAGGAAATAAGAATGCTAAAATCCTGAAGACAACAGATCTAGTTCCATTCTGATTTGGAGGGTAAAATCTTTACAAACATTTTTGCTCCTGTATCTCCTAAATTGTTTGACACTGTCAACCATCTTCATGATCAGTCTGAAAATCATTGCCACAGGATCAAGGCATTCTGCCATTACATCAAGGCAAAAAGTTTGGAAAGGCCAAAGCAGAAGAGGACCTTTATGTGGATTATGAGGTTAACCAGAATCATGGTATTAAAGAGTTTATGTAAGTTTATTAAAAAAAAATAGGGGGTTTAGCCAACCATATTGATTCAGTGCAAAAGATAATCTCCCTGGAGGACTATCTGGGATGACTTTGTATGAGTAATCATGATCTGTGAACCATTGTAGATATTATTCTGATAACAGTTCAAATTTTCTGTCACGTATTACTGATGAAAAAGATCTCCTCAGTCTGGATACACCCATGCAGATAAAGCAAATGTTTTCAAAATGCTTCTCTAGAAATGAGGCCACCTTACACAGAAATTCCTTATATTATTAGGCTGCTGTCCTTAAAATCAGGTGAACTACAGCCAGATTATTGTTGGGAATGGTCTCTGGTTTTTGATAATTCCTGCCCACAAGAACTGGGTAAGTGCTGACTAGTCCTGGCCAAATCTAATCAAGCCAAACCTGTGCCAGTGCCAGGGATCCTTTGAACATTTACTCACTGGGCTGGCTCCAGTGCCAGTGCTCCCACTCTGGCACCATTTAATTCTTTAATAGAAGAGGTTGGTGTAAGTACTATGATAATACTGTCCAGTAGAAGGGACCCAGCATACCAGTCACAAAATGGAGGTGTGGCACAGAACATGAGATGAGGTACTCAAGCTCCACAGCCATCCCCAAGCCTCTTCCTTTAACACCCTCTCAAAACCCTCAGGACACAGTTTTTCCCTATGTGTGTAAGCTCAAAGGAGGCATTGCCCTCTCATTACAACCCTCAGTAGATGACAACTTTGCTCAACACTTCACAGCTTAAACCTAATTCCAATGAGAGCATTTAAAATTAAAAATACAGTCACTAATTGATAGAATGTCTTGTAACCCAGCTGCATTATTTCGTGTCTAGAAGATGGGTGTATCAGAATATGATTTGACATGATTTATATGCAACCTCCATTAAAGAAAAATATTTTCTTCCCTTTTCCTTCACCTATATTCCCCTCACCTTCACATATGTAATGTGTTGCTTGTAGAAGTTAAAAGTTCACCTTCGTTAATTCACTGAAAACAGTGCCTACCCAGTTGATGTTTTTTTTCTTTCAAAAGCAATGTATTAATTTGAGTTGCATATACCTCATGCAGTAAAACAAAAATCCAACTATGGATTGTTAAATGCAGAACTGAACTATTCACCTTGTAACAGCTTAATTAAAATACTTCACATCTGTAGTCACCCATGCAATGTGGCCACTGGCACTAATGTGCTGCTAACCACTACATTCTGAGGGACTCAAGGGATTCAAAGATACATATAGTAATACTTCATGTTTTCTGTTTACTCTAGCAAGTTTTTCCTTGAAGAGATCAATTTGCTAGGATGTGACAATTTCATCATCCCATTTCTATTTCATTCATGTTGGCCTTTATTTATTAAATAATGTCCATATAGATTTCCTAAATTGGCCTCTACCTTGAGTAAATACCAATCATCAGAATAGTAGGGCCATGGGCATAGAGAAATTTTGAGCTCCATTTCTGTGGAAAAATATGGAGATATAATAATACCAAAAACTATTCTAAAGCAAAATGTTTAGCTGCAAATGAAATGCCTGCTTTGCTGTCTGGATATCTAAAATGACTCTTTTTCTTAAGTAAGGTGATTTCATAAAAGAAAACACGTTTTCATCATGACAAGTTAAAATGTTCCATTTTGAAAATTGCAAAATATATCTTAATGTTTTCTCCCCTTTACATTTTATTTCTTCTCAAAGCTATTTACAAATTGCCTCTACATTTATGATTGTTTTTATTTCAAAATAGCATTTTCTGACAATTGTGTTATTAACAAAAACTAGTGCAGAGAGAAGGGGCAGATATTCAAAGAGGTCTCTGTTACTTGCACTGTGGGCAGCCTGCCAAAATAACGTGTCATCTTTTGAGTCAAATGTGAAAGCACAGAATTAGGATGTGGGTCAAAAGGAGAAACATCTGACTGCAAATTCGAGATTAGAATTGACTTTTGTCTACATTGCCTCAACAGTACAGCCCTGATGATGCCAAGTACTGCACAGCTCGTGTAATATGATGCTGTGTTGGTCTAAGTTTATGCTCAGACAATTGATTAGTGGTTGAGCATTGTGGGCTAAAAGGCAGCTTTTAGTGTGCATCAGCCAGTCAGTGAGGGATCACAGCCAACACTGACAGGCAATGTGACCCATGCCTAAGAAAACAGGAAACTATCTGCTGCAAGGAGGAAAGTCTGTGACCTTTCCTACTGTTTCAATGAGATCGCCTGTAACTCTGCTACTAAAGAACATCTCACAATTTGGCATGTAGTACCTTAAATTTGTCCTTTCTAGAACCAAATTAAGCTTCTATTTGAGTGTTTGTTTCCCTCTAGCCAGACATATTTTCTCACAAAATACAGGTGATCAAGTTCTTTGGCTTCTAACCACCTTTCAACATGGATTGAAGTGGCCCAACAGGTCCAAGCATTTTTTGGAGGGAGAAGTGACTAAAAGGCACACAAATAGACCTCATGAAAGCATTCATTTCCCTTCCCAAGACAGCCAGTCTTTAAAAGCACTATATCCAAATCCTGTTATAAGATGATGAGGTAGGAAGAAGGATGATATTGCCATTGTATAACAAGAGATCACATGATAGTGACAACTGTCTAGTTGTCCAGATAGTCAGACCAACATTTTCAGATGTGTTTTTCACTCAGGAGTGAGACCTCCAGCTCATTAGCATGCAGGATGGGCTCAAAGTACGAGATATCTTGAAATGGCCACAAACTATTTTGATCACTACTAAGGATTTAAAGTCCTGTCAGCCATCACTCTTTATAGACAAAAGGTCTTGGCATGGAGAAATCACTGTATGTTACATACTCCATGTGGAGAAGATTAGTTTACTATATTAAAGCCCTGCACATTCAGTGAATAAAGATTATCTGGCATAAGACCATTCTTGTCTATTCCATCTCAGAATGGCTTTAATGAATGAAGAACACATGAGCACATAAATAGTAACCCTAGACCATGTGAAAACAAATTTCAGGTATTTCTTCTTTCCAGGGAAATATTATTAATCAAGATTCTTTAAAATGGATGTATTTGGCATACTTTTGTTCCTGCTCCAATCTCTCTCAAAGGAACAGAGAGATTTTCTGATGTTGTAACAAGGTATAGATTTGGCATCTCTTGCAAAACCATTTGTTTATTTTATATTGGGTCTGCTAGCTTAAACCCTTTCCTTAGAATGAGATGCTTCACCTCCTGAAAGCACTTATCTCCTCCAGTGAGTGTGATGAGATCTTGGATGAACAGCTCAGACTGCTGAGGCACTTTATACAGATGAGCAGACTCATCTCTTCTACTGTAAAACAAAGCCTGTATGCTCTTCCCATTTTTGTCTTTGTTTCCTTCTAGTAGAAATGTTAGTAAATCTCCTTAATTTGCTTGAGTCTATTCATCGTCATAAAGAGACGAAGAAGGCATTTCAAGCAAGATGCAAAAACATGTAAAGTAATTGTCAAGAGTTCATTCTTATCAATGTTGTGTCCTGGCAACATTCACCACTCAAAAAACCCCACCATCTACAGCTATGTCTAGCATCCTCCTTTAGCAGATGCATGACTTCTAAATTTTGGAGCACAGTTACAATGAATGGTGAATAATGAGTCTTTCAGGGGAACAGAGGTAATCTGTACTCCCAGGTTCAGGAGATCATATAGAATTAAGCACCTTTGGTAAGAAGACCAGCGTATTGCAGCTATCTCAGCAACAGAGAGTATGTTTGGACACTAGTAGAGGATCACATAAATGAGGAGGAAGAAACCCACACGCCGCAAACTGGCACCTAGGTCCAGCTATGTAATTAAAAATGGCTCTTCAACTCAGTGAGTAAAGCTTAGGCTATTCACACTTTGTAACAGTGGAAATACACACACACATGATCAGAAAAAATAAGACATGGAAGCAGTTTGGCTACACTTCAAGTACTCAGACTACTAATGAAAATGGAAGATCCTTGTGGAATTGCTCAAACAACTTTTGACTGTGAGGTTGCCTTAATAAACACAATTCCTTGTACATTTTATATAAGCTAACTGCAGAGGCCTCACGGGCCTCAGTTCCTAAAGAAAAACAGAGCTCTTTGTAAATACACATGCAAAGAAATCTCAATAAAATCATACCCATTGTGTTAGATTATTTTGCTGCCCTTGATCTAGACAATTGCATGGTTCATGACACAATAGAAAAGCCACTTTTAATTGGGGCTCTTTGAGAGTTTGCAAATTCTAGCAATATGCCAGCAGTTACTACATTGTCTTCTCTCTGTTCAGTTCCTGTGCTTCTCCTAAGCTCTGTTTACTTTGGATTTGTATGGGCTGTTAGTAGCAACTCAAGGTTACTGCCAGATCCCTGAGAACTATTGACTGGATAGAGATGTTAAAATGCTCTGGCTACCTGCTATAAGTTTCTCACTCTATTTCACTTTTGCAAAATCTGTAAAATACTTACTTTTCTTTAGCACTCTTATTTCCAATAAAACACTCTGAAATTTTTACTGAAAATCTGGGGAAGTATGCTTCCAAACTGGGCAACCCTTGTGGCGTTTTAAGGCCAATCCTCTCAAGGTCCTCTCAAGGACGCTTCTGGCTACTTAGTCTTTGTCCTTAATTTGAAGATTTATCCTGTCAAGCAAAACAGATAGATACTTTCAAAAAAAGAAGTAAAAAATAACAAGAAGTGGAGAACAAAGTGCAAAAGTGCTGAAGTCACATCAAGCTTCTTGCAGGGAAAGTTTTAGTTCTTAAAGGAACACGGGTGTCGCCTGACGGTAGAAGAGGGGGACACAGAACTAACCACAACCATGTCTATGATCTTTGAATTCTACACATAATGGTTATTGACTGGCATAAAAATGGAAAAATAAATAATCCCCCCACAGGAGGCTTTTTGTGTTCCTTCATTCCTTATGAGACTCCAATAGGAGTATCTTGTTTCTTTACGATATTATGTATTTTCTGCTTGTTTTTATAATTCCCTTCCCATTTCATTAATCTTTATTTACTCTCTAATGGGACACTGAAGTCATGATTGGAAAAGTTATTATGAAATGAGTAGGAAAGAGCTGCAAAGTACATCTAGTATGTAAAAGATTCAATCAATGTGGTTTATTTTACCTGAAGTATGAAATAACAAAAAAACCTCAACAATTAATTCTGTCATACTCTGTAGCTAAAAAAATTGTGGAGACTTTGCATGCTCCTCTAAAATGGAGGATGATTGTCCATCTCTCCTCCAAGCCACCACAGACTTTCACAACAACAGCAGATGCTTTCCTTGGGGCTAGGAAAAAAAAGCATTGGATGTTTCTGATAAAGTAAAAGCACATGTACACCCTAGGATATGTTTCAAAGCACAGTTCCATAACTTGCTATTAGGAAAAAAAAAAAAAATCAACTTCATGTTTCTCTGCTGAGATAAATACCTTCCTTCAGTGAATCTTTGCAAGGTAAAACCAGCCTGGATCTGAAAGCCCATGTATGATTTCTGCAGCACCACTGAGCAGCAGTACTTCAGATTGCTCCTTAAATTTTTCCATTAAAGAAATACCTTAAGACTTCCTCAGAAACATATTCCTGTGCATTCATTTCTTTAGGGTTATGTCATTTCAGTACCATGATTGCAGAAATAGTCTCTGCTAAAAATCACAGGCACTGACTTGGTCTTCCCTCCAGAGAGAAGGAAAGAGAATGATCACAGTTCATTTTACTGAAGTCTTATATATATTGAAAAACTGTCAGACATCCTGCTTCCATCTTCTCTATTCCAAAACAAGCTAGCTCAGATCTGCCTATTTTTCCTCTCAAAACTTTATTTCATGAAGCTTTGCTTTGTTCTTGCTTCTCCCTGCACCTTTCATGCCAAGTGTTGCAAGAGTTCTCCAGCCAGGGTTCATTGTCATCAACAGATCAGAATCTCCTTAAGTGTTTGGTGAAAAACCAACACTGTACAGACATATAATAACAGTTGGATTATCTGCATTCATGCAGAGGAGGAAAAAGGAAAACTCTTAGTGGTATTCAGGAGAGAGCAAGGTGGATTTGAGCTGGCATGAGTTCAATCTGTCTGCATTTCAGGCTGGCTAGGTAAGAGCCATGGCAATCTAAGAGGCATTCTCTCCATGGAGAAAAACTTGCAAAGATCAGATCTAGAGGTCTGTGTCCAGTTTTGAGGTCCCTTGCACAAGACAGATAATGACACACTAGACCAAGGTCATTGCAGAGTCATCAGTGGAGACAGTATGTGAGATGTGGCTGACAGAATAAGATGTGTTCAGTCACAGGAAAATAAGTCTGGTCTTCTTTGCAAACAGGCACTGTTGACCTGGGCCATTTTTGTTATTCCTCAACCCAACCCACAATCTCTCTTTCAGAAAGTAATTGAGAGATCAGCAACCCACTTGTTTAATGCAATGTCTTGGCACCATAGGCACAGTGAATGCAGGACTCAAGACACTGAAGGATACTCACAAAGCTGTTGGTGATGAAGCAAAGAAAGACAGGTTTTATTTTACAAATATCAAAACTAAATGGTTTTGGACTATTTGTATTATCTTTTATGTCAGAGGAAATCATAATGAATCAGTCTTTTTCATGGAAACAAAGTTACTCATTCATAAAAAATTGCACAATTCTTATGAAGAGAGTGGAAGAAACATTCCTATCCCTACCTACATTCTCGTCTCTGGGTGTGCAAGAGAGAGCAGCTGAGGCACAGCTCAGGTGAGATGGTTTTGATTGTTCACTGCTCCTTACACCATAATCACCTGCAATTACTTGAAATTGTTAAGTAATTCCAGTGAGAGTAGCAGCTGCTGTACAACCCTAGAAGTTAGTGCAATGATAAACTCAGGCTTTTTATCAAGTGCAGTGGGCTCAAATCATTAGTTTGGTTTCTTAATATATTAGTCTGTAGTAACTCCTTTGTTTAAAGCTAGCAGCATGCATATCCACCAGATTTTCCAGGTAAGTGTTGTGAACTCATACTAGGTATGAGAAGGTCCAGTTTTCATAATAATGGTCCAGAACTGGCCCTTTGCTACCAAACTATATTCTGTTCACTGATAAAAATGTGTATATACATGAAATGTTGTTGTACTGATCTACATTCCAGATAGATTGAACAGAAAGATGCCACCACTATATCAAAGTATAATGTAAAAAACCATTCAAATGGTATAGAAGTTTGCATTGATCTTTGTCAAAAGTATTCTTGAAGCCTCCCTCAACAGCCCTTTATTTTTTAAAGAGAGAAGTTAATTCCAGATATTTTAACCCTGTTTTAGAATATGCACTCTCAACACCACCATAAACAGCTAAATAGATAGATCAGTGTTTACAAATCAATCAAAACATATATAACACAAATGTTACAATTGGTGTTTTAAATAGGTGTAATCATGTACAGCTTCTTTGAAACGAAGAGAAGAAACATTTCTGATTACTATTACAGTCAAATACAAGCATTTTTTGGCAGGTAATGAAGTTCATTATTACATTAAAATGTACATTGCTCACTGATCTTTCCTTCCTTTAGGTGTGATCTCTTGTGCTACTTTTTTTGCCTCTTCCTTTTTGCAAAACTAACAGCAAAGAAATCAAGGTGGGGGGAAAGATATCTCAAGATGGGTAACATCACGAGGACAGTTTGTCCTCCTTGCCTCCTGTCCCCAGCCTATCCAGGCAGGCCTGTTGTTCAGCTTCTTTATTATGGCTATCTTTTTTTCCATGGTTCAACAAAATCCCAAAATGCTGACTCTGATCTCTTAGGAGCTTTCTGAGAGAGGTTGTCCAAAATCAGCTATGTAAAAAAGGTCATTTTTCCTGCTGTTTCACTGATATGACAGACAGAAAACATGAGAATATTGACTAAAAATTAAAGCTGGTGCTTTATTGTCCCTGGCAGATTTATTTCCTCTCAGGGAGATGAAAGGACTAAATATCTTTCCAAACCCTTTCCAAGATCTTTATAGCCATGGCTATGACTTCCAAAATGGTTTGGGTTTCTTACAAATCACTAAAGAATGATTGAAGAAGCAATGTTCATAATTTAGGGGTTTTTTGCTCATTCTTAGGGAGGGCAACATGGCATGTCTCTTCCAGCACCTTCTCCTACTGCAGGTTTAGCAGGCAAGAAGTGCTTCCTGCTCAGCACAGAAATGTCTCTGATTTAGAGAAATGAGCTGTGTTAATACCCAGCAGCCCTCTTGGAGACCCATTTAAGTGTTATTTTCATCACAGTTGAGGCACCAGCTCAAGTTGGCTCTTGAGCAGGTGGCCAGCAATTGCCATATCTTGTGGCATGATGACTGATTATTGCAAAGGATAAATCCTGTGTAAATCCACATGCAAAGAGAATGGAATCTGCAGTTCCCAACATCCTCCCTTGCATCTCCTCTCAAGGCCATGTTCACTCCTCCCTTACCTATCAACCTGGCAATACTATGCCATCAAGCTCCTCAGCTACCTTAGATTACATTTACAGCTACCCTCCTATATCACTGATCCTTCAGTGTAGAAAGGAGGTCTCTCTGAGTGTCAAAAAACTGGAAAGAAAAACATAGTCCAAAAAAGTGAGTTTTATTGCAGCTAAAACTAGCCAAAGCATTAAACAAAGACTCCAAGTGAATGACATTTAATGATGGGCATTTTTCTGTTCTTCTCAGGGGGAAAATGTTGTTCACATGACAGATGATTCTTTATAGATGCTCTGGGAGGGACAGAGTATTTTCATACATGCTTTTCTACTTTGCAAACTGAATAAACTAAGTGTCTTTTTATATTATTTACAGATTTACAGGCTCTGTTTCTCCTTAGAAAAATATTTAATTAACTCAGTTTTCAAGAGCTAAACCAGTCACTTTGGAAAAAATAGAAGAGAAAAAATTAACCTGTGTGTTCCTGAAGAGAAAAGATTATTGTTATGAATAAAGGATCAATGAAATGACACTTAATATGGGTTTTTATTCACAAAAATACTATTGCTTATGTCAGGATTCACTCATTATTAGGCAATTTCAGCTGAATCCGATATTAGATTAGAAAAACTTCATCTTGCATTCAGCATTCATTTGGCTGCAGGGGAATTGCTTGAAGACCATACTACCGTTTCCATAGAGGAAGCTTGAACTTCTCTGTTTAAACATAACATTGCCAGCAGCTTCCACCCCAGTGACTAAAGCAAGTAGTGAGAATTACTGAAAAAGTTCTGAAGAAATCAAAGCTGCAACAGTTTATCAGCACAGTTTATCCGTGGGACCTGTGACATGCTCCAGAGAGTGCTTGAGTCACACAGGGAATGCCATTTGGCTGACATTTGCCATCTGCCAGCAGTGGGTTACAGCCCCCAAATGCCAAAACTGAAGCACAAATTAGAGACATGGGGATTCCTACTCCTAAGACAGAACTGGACTCAGAGCATAATTCCTCATGAACTAAATTAAAAAAAAAAAAAAAAAAAAAAGAAAAGAAAAGAAAAAAAGCAAGCTTATTATGATCTTTGAAAGGGTGAGGGGATATTTTTTGATTTTGAGTGTAGCCAGACATCTGCACCCCTCCCTGTCTTCAGTGGAGATGTGGACCCTCAGCACCTGCTAGGATGAGAACCCTTAGCCATTATACAAAGGGAGTGAAGAATATGAAGATGATGAACAGTGACATCTCTAATCTTTGCAGGGTAAAACAGCTTATGATCACAGCTGGTTAAAATACAGAATGACCAAATGATTAACCAGCAGAAATGTGGGCTGTGTTGTTACTGCATCAAAGCATGCAAGGCCAAACAAGCTCTCAGCTGGAATACAGATGCCAAAAGAGAGCTGACAGCCAGAAGCCATGGGTTTTTGGAACCTGTCCCTGGAGAATGGGAAGGAGGAAAGATTTTCCCATGCTGATTTGTCTCTCATTGCTTCTCTGGACTTGATCCACTACTGATGTAGTCCAAATTTGCAATTGGAACCTAGTGTAGAAATCCAAGATTTTTATGGCTTACAAAGGATAACAAAAGGATAATACAAGGAAAAAAAACAACCAAACAAAAAACCCCCTCTCCACCTTTTATGTTACGCAGAAGAAGCCAAGAGGAGTTTAAAGAAGGATTTTTCAAACTGACCAATGTTTTTTTGGAAGGTTTGGGATTTTGGAGAGCCCAGCTTTTAATATCTGAAAGAATCCAAATTTTTCAGTTAGCTGCAAACCAGGACTGACCATTATTTTCCCATAAACGTAGACTAAAATTACTCATCACTTGAAAATCTGTCACATTAACTATCCCAGCATCACACAAGCAGTCTGAATTAGAAGTAAGAGTGTCTTGTACCCCAGGATCATGAAGGTCTCTTCTCTGTCTTTTGCCCAGAGTGTAGATTTCCAAAGACTGACTAGGAACATAAAATTAAACAAACCCAAGAATGTTTCTTTTGTATGACACCTATCCAATAGTAAGACAATAACCTGGGGAATCCTTCAAACACTCCACCTCTAACAGAGGTTACAAGTACATGTAATAATGGAAGGCATCTCCCACAAGGGAGGCCAGTGCAGCTCTTCTGAGAAACACAAAATCACAGAATGGATAAGTCTCAATGGACACCATGGAGCCCGCTGTTCAGAGCCATGTCTGGTTCAGCCTGAGTATTCCTAAGGATAGGGATTCCACAGCCTCTCTGGGCACCTGTTCCAATGTTTTGTTGCCCTTGTTGTGAAGAATGAAAAATGCTTTTCTTATATGCAGTCAAAATACTTTTTCACTTTAACTTGAGTTCCCCTGCTCCATATCCTTTCACTGTTTGCCTCTGAGAAAAGAACTCCATCTTCCCTGTACTCTTGCATTAGGGAGTTGCAGACAGCAGTAAGATCCAGCTGAGCTGTGTCTCCTCCAGCCTAAGCTAATCCAGCTCTTTCAGCCTTCCTTTATACATCTTGGATTCTGGTTTAATGACCCTCTTGGGATCCAATCCAGCCCATCACTGCCACTCTTGTACTGAAGATCCAAAAACTGGATGCAGTACTAGAGATGTAGTCTCACATGTACCAAGCAAGGGAATATTAACCTGACTTGCTGGCTGCACTCTTTTTTGCACAGTATGTGGCTGCTCCTCCCTGCAGCAGGGACACACCACAGCTTCAATCTCAGAATCACAGAACAGGCCAGATTAAAAGAGACCACATTGGGTCATCTGATCCAGCCTCCCTGCTCAGGCACAGTCATCCCAGAGCACATTGCACAGGATTGTGCCCAGACAGTTCTTGAATAGCCTCAGTAACGGAGATTCCACCGCCTCTCTGGTCAATCTGGTCAACCCCACAGTAAAGAAGTTCTTCCATGTTTAAAAGTGCATCAGTTTCTGCCTGTTGCCTCTTGTCCTATTGTTTGGAACCACTGGGAAGAGACTGGTCCATCCTCTTGACACTGACAGACGTTGATAAGGTCACCTCTCTGTTGTCTCTTCTTGAGGCTGAAGAGCTCCTTTAGTCTTTCCTCATAAGAGGGATGCTCCTTTCCTTCTAAAAGGGATGCCCTTAATCATTTTTGTAGCCCTCCACTGGACCCACTCCATTTTTTCCATGTCTCTCTTGTACTGAGGAGCCCAGAACTGGACACAGCACTCCAGATGTGCCTCACTAGGGCAGAGTAGAGAGGCAGGATCACCTCCCTTGACCTTCTGCCAATGTTTTTCCTAATGCACCCCAGGATACCATTGGCCTTCTTGGCCTTCTTGAGCACATTGCTGGCTCATGGACAGCTTGCTGTCCCCAGGTTCTCCAGGTCCTTCTCCACGGAGCTGCTTTCTGGCTGGGTTGCCCCCACCATCTTTGCTGCACGTTCTTCCCCTGGTGCAAGACCCCAAGACGCTGCATTTGCCTTTTTGAATTTCAGACAATTCTTCTCTGGCCATGTTTCCAACCTGTTGAGATCCTTCTGAAGGACTTGACAGCACTCTGGAGTATTGAATACTTATCCCATCTTTGACTCTTTATCTAAGTCACTGATGAATAAATTAAACAACATCAGGCCCAGTATTGTACCTTCAAGGATATCACTATTGATAGGCCTCCAGCTTGAACTTGTGCCACTGATTACAACTCTCTGTCATCTGCCATTCAGTTCTCAGTCCACCCCACTGTCCACTTATCCAGTTCAAGTTCAAGTCACTGGCCACCAGAATCCCCAGGTCCTTTCTTGCAGAGCTCCTGCCCTAGGCTGTTTTATCACATGGCTTTATTCCCTACCATTTGCAGGTCTTCCTTCATGTCTTTGATAAACTCCATGTATTTTCCATCAGCCCATTTCTCCAGCCTCTCTAGATCCATCTGAAGAGCAGATCTCTCCTCCAGCATGTCGGCTGCCTTCCTCTGACTGATGTCATCTGAAACATACTTAAGAGATGACAGGATCTGGTATCTAACCTACTAGGAGTTGTAATTTCTTAATATTTCAGCAACATTGTTCTGTTGAAAGGACTGTAATTATTCCTTATTTGTTATTTGAATTGTTGGATCTTGTGAAGCTAACACTGCACTGTCCAGTCATTTATTTCAATGCTTTGAAGAGACTCTGGAAATTCTTAGGTACTCACTGCTTTGTGTCTTTATAAGGTTATCCTCCACTTACATACAAGGCCAGACAGGATTAGTAGAATGGTGCCATTCTTGCATTGACAGTTTCATCAATGTTTTGGTTAAAGATCATGAAACATAGGTTTTCAGGTTATTACATATTATCCACAACTCCTTCATATCTCTTTTGTGCTCAAGGATCTTCCACATATTTTTATGCTGCTTCTGCAGGTTACTGCTTGTGTATGAGGTTCATTGCAATGGAGAATGAATGAAACACACTGATATAGCAGCATTTCCTGATAGTCTTTGGGACATAACACATTATCCATAATAGCAAAAATCTCTTTATTGAAGAGAAACAAGGCTTTTCTTCCACAGGGAGTTGATTTCAGGCATGGAAAAGCCAGACTGATACGTATAAACCAAACTGTGCTTCATTATCTTCCCTAGCTTTTTTCATTTGATACAGTAGGTGATGAGATGAATATAAGTTTTGAATATGTGAAATCTTGTATGTCTTTCAGAGAAATAGAAAAGATAAGACAGAAAAAATCCTCTTGGCAATGTGCAATTGATCTTCTGATTTCAGAGTTCATCTGGTATGGTAACTGATTCCAGCTCTAGCTGAGCAACTAAAAAACAGATTTACAAACACTGCAACATGCCTTCAAAGAATGATAATTGACTGAAAGACCTTTCCTTGATCTACTGCAATGCTTTAAGAGTTGATCTAACTAAGAGCAATAAATTAAGATGATCCTTTTCAGAGCAGACACTACCAGGTTTTTGACATGCTAAAACCAATTTTTACTTTGTAGTAACTCCTGTTGGAAGCCAGATAGCCTGGCAATGGTCAAAAACTGGTGTTATGTAAAGTGCCTTAGGAGACTTCTAAGGCAACAGCTAAGGTAAAATCTCTTGCTCACACATGCATTGTAGAGGTACTATTCCATCTGCTTTTGCCGCAACAATATTTAGTTCCAGTCATAAACCTTGAAGCTGTACTCAAATTTACACACCTGTGAATTCCAAAAGTATTTTACCAAACCCAGCAAGACTCTGAAGCTGCCCTGTTTCAATGCCTGTTTAACTACCTATGGACTAAGATGCCTGAGGCACATTCACCCTCAGTGAGCTCACAGGCAGCACCAGTGTTGATCTGCTGGAGGGCAGGAAGGCTCTGCAGAGGGATCTGGGCAGGCTGGATCAATGGGCTGAGGACAATTGTCTGAGGTTCAACGAGGTGAAGTGTCAGGTGTCCTGATCTTGGCTCACAATACTGCCATGCAATACTACAGGCTGGGCAGGCTGGGGGAGCGGTGGCTGGAAAGCTGCACTTGGAAAAGAATCTTGGAAGATCCAGTGTGTGCCCAGGTGGCCAAGAAGGCCAATGGCATCCTGGCCTGGATCAGCAATAGTGGGGCAGCAGGACCAGGGCAAGGATTGTCCCCCTGTTCATGGCACTGCTGTGTCCAGTTCTGGGCCCCTCAGTACAAGAAGGGCACTGAGGGGCTGGAGCACATCCAGAGAAGGGCAGTGGAGCTGGGGAAGGGTCTGGAGCATAAGTCCTACAAGGCGAGGCTGAGGGAGCTGGGGGTGTTCAGCCTGGAGAAAAGGAGGCCCAGGGGAGAGCTTATCACTCTACAGCTTCCTGAAAGGAGGCTGTAGCCAGGTGGGGTTGCAATCTTCTGCCAAGGGACAGGACAAGAGGAAATGGCCCTAGGTTGCACCAGGGGAGGTTTTGATTGGACCTCATCAGGAATAATTTTTTTGATGAAAGGATTATTAAACACTGAAAGAGACTTCCCAGAATAGTGATGGAGTGACCCTCCCTGGAGGTATTTAGAAGATGTGTAGATATAGCACTCGGGGATATGGTTTAGTGGTGGACTTGGCAGTGCTGAATTAACAGCTGGGTCTTAAAGGTGTTTTCCAAGCTTAAAGATTCTGTGATCCTAGGCCTTGGATGGGGACAGACCCAGCTAGTTCGTGTTGGTAATGTTATAATTTTGATATTTAACCCCACTATATCCCAAGTATGTTTAAGACATCTTTTGGCCCTTTTCTGCACATTACAAGGTTTGGGCAAAGCAAAACAAGAGCTATGAATGGAAATATTTCTCCTCTGCAGTGGGAATACTCATCTTCACTGCTGTTTCAAGAACTAATGTTTCTTACACACACACAACCCCACCACCATGCAACTTGCTTAAATCTAATTTTTGTCTTTCCTCACAACTCTGTGGTTCTAGGCAGTACTCAGCTGCCAGTATTTGTCAACCCTCTAATTCTGTCACTTTGCTGCCTTAAGGGCCACAACTATAAATAAGTTTCACATGAAAAATGTGTTAACACTTTCAATTTAGAAAAAATGGAATGGTGAAAAAGAAAAGAATGATCATCAGATCAAAGACAGTTCTTCAACCTGAATACTTACACATCTAGCTACTGTAAGCATATGCAACAGAGTTAGGACACAGTATTATTCTTTTCTGACAAATTTTCTGAAATCTATCATTTTCACGACATGTTTTTCTGAAATCATACACAGTTTTGCCACTCTAGGAACGGGACAAAATGTTCAGCTTTAATTTAGATTAAGCTATTTCTTCCTATTGAATTGCTAATGGAGAAAGAGGTAGTACCTGTAATAGTGAAAAATCTTGGATTAATAATTCACCTGCTCTTTCAAATCAAATTTTATATAATATTTCATATAAAATGGTGAGGCTGACACTGGAAGCATAAAGGCTAGGAAAATATGTGAAAATACACCCAAAGCCTCTGACACCAAGAACTTGAAGAAATGACATTGCAAGACAAAGCATATTCACTCATGTGATGGAATTGTTCCTGAAATGACAATTGTACAGCTGCAAGGCTTTCAAAGAGATTAAGTGTTTATGAGATTTTAACATTAATACTCATTATCTCCAAATATTGTAACAGCAAAATAGCTTTAGAGGTGTGCATTAGGAATTCATTGAGATGCATTTATTATAATCTTATAAAAAATTTTCTCATTAAGAAAAAACCAAGGATAATGTTTTTTTATTAAACATAAACTGCTGAGTTTTAAAAGAGACTAGGCAAGCAGCACTGTCTGATGTTTCAGATGAGGCTGTGAGAGCACTGGAGAGGAGCCTTCTTCAAAACTATTGACATGCAAGTGGTGAATGTACAGACCAGAAAGAGTAAACAAACCAAGAGAAATCTGAGGGCTTGTAAAGCAAGCCACCCCATGGTGGGGAATCCTCCCCACAAAGCCATTACTTGGACTTCTGCTGGTTTTAATCTATATAAATGACTGAGGCAGATGGAAAACAGTATGCAAGCTGCATTCACTGATTATATCAAGGGGGTGAGCAGAAAAAGGAACTGGGTTTCCTCTGAAATCAGGCTGCTATGCAGTAAATAAAATTCAGCATCGCAAATGTAATTGAGGACATGTGACATGCAGCAGCAAAGAGCTCAGAAGATGAAATGAAGCGAAACAAGAAAAAGCCAAAAAACTTGGAGGAGACCTCAGGAAGACACAGATTTGTCTCAAAAGCAAATTGTGATGGATGCAGAGAACTTTTCCTTTGAAACCTTGTGTATTCTGCCAGTAAGGAACCTGTCTGGAAAACTGGAATGCTACTTTTCTCTCCATGTCACCCCCTTTATTTGTCAACAGAGAACCATAAAAAGCATAAAATCACCCAGGTGTTATCTCATATCATTTAATATATTCAGGACATCAATTGACTCTGAATTGCCAAGTCCTGTAGCTTTTCTACAGAAACCAACAATATGTCTCAGCCAAAAGAAACAAGAAAAGAAAAATTATTGTCATTTTATACAACTGTATCAAGCTACCAGCTTAAATCACCACAAAAGTTAAGTAGCATTTTTACGACTATCCCCATGAAAGGCCAGATGTATAGTGCTTTCATAAATAAGAGATTATGAAACAATTCTGGAACCATTTGGAAGATTCTGTGTTATTCCCTAAGGGCAGACAGATTTTGAGTGCACATGTTCTGAAGTAAAATTACTCGACTAACCTGCCTCATTGACTGTGTAAAAGAAGAAAGACTACCCACTTCTTGAGAACATGGTCTTTGTTGCTAAAGATTTTTTGCTAAAGCCTATGAGAATAGAGTAGACAGGCTAATTTAAGAGCCCATAACAGCTTCCATCACCAGGCAAGATGTGAGCTAGGCAGGAGAAATGGCCACCTCTCCCTCAGTTTCATGGACATGGCCCTTGAGTGACCTCGGGTAGGCTGAACCCAAAAGACATGTTTGGAAGGTTAGGTAGACTTACAGGCTAGAGTGAAGAGTCAAGATTTCTGCAGGTGTGACCATAGTTTCATGGCAACAACCTGGATTCATGAGGCTGTGGGCAGTCTCTTGAAAGAGACAGACACAATGTGTATAAATCTTCCTCTCCTCTTTTACCCACCATTACATCTCTTGTAGCAAGACTGAGTAATGAAGGTACTTCTTTCATCTTAAATCTGTGCCTTTGTTT
This sequence comes from Pycnonotus jocosus, assembly GCA_013400435.1. Classification (NCBI taxonomy): domain Eukaryota; kingdom Metazoa; phylum Chordata; class Aves; order Passeriformes; family Pycnonotidae; genus Pycnonotus; species Pycnonotus jocosus. The sequence continues at coordinate 644,465 of VWYP01020303.1, read as the reverse complement.
CTATGCTTTCTGAGATAAACCCAGAATTAAGCCTTTAGAGCTAGAAGGTCCAGTCTACCATGCTGGTATAAACTGTTCTTATGCTGTGTTGTGCATTCCCATTTACCCACCACACACTTCCAAATGCCAGCATGAGAGCTTGTCTCTCCACTTATTGACCCAGATCTTTTGTAAAACCTTCCTCCAACCCCTTCTTCCTGTCTCAAAACCCCTCCAAAATCAGATTTGTGATATGTTTAAAAAACGACTGGATGTGGCACTTGGTGCCGTGGTCTAGTTGAGGTGTTAGAGCATAGGTTGGACTCAATGATCTTGAAGATCTCTTCCAACCTAGAAATTCTGTGATTCTGTGATTCTGTGACCATTCAAACACTTACACTAGCACAGGGCAGAGGATGGCCAGGACTGGAGCTTACACTGCTGGGAGAGAGCAGGCAATGGTGTCAGTCACTTCAGTATTGCTGAAGAAATGTCACTTAATGAATGCCCAAATCCTCCTTGGGAAACAACCAAGCTATTCTCTTAGATTGCTTATTAGATGAAATTTGAAAGGGCTGAAAAATATCATGGCCAACATTAAAGCTCCTTTACTGGGAAGGATATTTGGGTCACTTACACTTCTTGCAAAACCATTTAATGCTTTTAGAACCTCAGTAACTGATGCTGTAGATGCTCATTATTGCTGGCTGAAAAAATAACATGGAAAGAGACTGTGGTTTGCCAGTGCTTTTGCACTCTCTGGCACTAGGTGTAAGAGGAGAAGGAATCCCCAGGGTAGGTTAGGAGAGAAGGAGCCTTTGTCCTCAAAATGCTCTCATTATAAACTCTTACAAACTTAAACTGGAATACATAATTCAGGGGATGTAAAGCCTCATGAAAAAGCTTGGATGTAGTCTCAGGAGGGGGATGGGGGAAGGCAGTTTCACAGTGCCCTTCCCTGTCCTTCTGTACCCGACTACTGTGCAGGACTGAAGCACAGAAAGATCAAGCTGAGGACAGGCAGGGTTGTAGGATTAGCAGAGCCCATGCCACCTTGTGCAGAGCAGTACAGATGAGCAATCTGGGGAGGGGGTGATGGAAACTAGAGGAAATTAAAGGAAAACAAATGCAGAACAGATGTCAGAAAGCACATTTTCCTTTGGAGGATAATAAAGGCATGTGATGGCCTTCCAGACAAGGTTACTAGGGCAGGAATAACAAGGCCATTTCATAAACAATTAGCTGCTCTTCAGGGTGAAAGTGAAATGCTAGCAATGACCAAGTTGGGCAGCTGACACAGGAACAAAGGATATACTCTTTCCCTTCCTTTGCACAAGGGACATTTCTCTTGTAACACTCTTGTTCTCAGAGTTGCAGTTTTCTTGCAAGAACTGCCTGGCAAACCTCAATCCCTCTCTCTCTTGTAAGGTCATCAGGAAGAAGCTGTTTAGTGTCTGCCCTGATAGTTAGAGGTGGCAGAGGGGGTGGTGTGCATGTGTGTGTGTGTGACCCAGACTGCATGTGTGTGATGTGAACTCTTCTCTGCCAGGCACAGAAGACCACCAACACATTTGACCCACAGGCACTTAATAACCACTTTCCAGTTGGTAATAACTTCAAGTTCTTTGTGATCCTGAACTGTGATTGAAAGGGTATTAAATGGCTACTTAACAGAGATGGTCTCTCAGGCTAAAATGAGACTTTATGTACATTACTGACAAACTTTGGTGTTATTAAAATTCCTTCAGAAAAATGCTTTATTTCAAGTACCTAAAAGTCTGTCTAGCACCTTGTTGTGTTGTCTACCAGCTCACCTAAAACTTTTTACTGCCTGTTTTGATAATTTACTTGTAATATTGGCTAAACAATCTTTTCACTGATGATGTGAAAGTAGATCAGACAGAAAGGAGGAGTGTGAAATTACAAAGAACATAGAAATAAGACACTGAAGTGCTTCCTTTTTTTCAACTTAAGGATGTCGTCAGTAAATTCTTAAACACTTGCTGTTACTATTGGAGCTAAGAATGAGTGTGAGTACTAGACTCTTCTGCAAAAATCAGAGCTAATATACAGGTTTTCATGGTGCTAAGCTTACAAGCATCCAGCAAGTTTCAATAAGATCTAAATATCTCTATTTCCAGTATGGATTGTCTAATGTGCCCTATTCAACCTCTGCTGGTTATCGATGAGAATACTTTTTATCCTCCAGAGGCGAGTGTCACAGAATTAAAGAGCAAGCTGAGTTGGAAGGGACCCAAAAGGATCATCACGTCCAAATCCTGCCTCTGCACAAGACTTTTAAAAGCTACCTGCTTGAATAACCCACTCCCTTTTTAGTGCAAGCAAGTAAGGGTTGTGAGGACAAAGCAGGAAAAAGTGAACTAAGTAAGAGAAAAGGCAAAATTCATTCTTCTCACTTTATTTCTTACAGTTGGATTGGTTTGTTTTCAAGTCAGATTGGGAAAAAAACCCCAGGATTTTTAGCAAATTTTTTAAAAATACACACACACTTTTTTTCTTCATTCATAAAATAATATATTCAATTAAAATGAAGTCAGTTCCTAGTAATATTTTGATCAAATCTAGTGAAAAGAACTAATTTATTTTATGTGCGAAAGGGAAGAAAACCCAGAGCTTGGATATCCCTCAGAGCCTGCAGGCTACAGAAAACTAGGAGAGGGGTTGAGCTGGAAGTTTTCAGCCTGCCTAATAATTTTACTTAGGATTTATTTTGAGGGCAGTGCTGGATGGATAGGGGTTTGATGCTTGAAAAATTTAAAATTATCTGACAGAACTCAGCCACACTTTGGAAATGAGATGGTAACTTTGGGAAGGCCTAAACAGAAGCAGAAGAACTGAACACTGAACACTTTTCTTTCTACATGTTTTCAACCTAACCCTCACTAGCCCCCTTTTAGCAATTGTTATTTATTTGTGAGCCCTTGTCCTTTGCAAAGGTCTGAGCCTTGGAGGAGGCTCCTTCTTGCTGAGCGCTGCTCACAGCTTTCCTGCTCTGCTCAGATGAAGGACCCACCCCTCTCTCCATTCAAACCAGGGGCACTATTGGAGACACTACAAGGGGCACTGCTTGCAACTAAAAGCAGATTATTCTACAAGCATTTTACCTGGCAGACCACTACAGACAGTTGCCCTTGGAGCAGTAGAAAAGAAAAACAGCAGGAGGGTGGGCTAGGAAGGGACAATTCCAGTCACAGATTTACTGGAAAGGAGAAAGGAGATACAGACCTCACCTCCTGGGCACATGTATGTCAGGTGGGAAGAGATGTTTCTGAAGGGATGCTGAGAAAGAGGTAAGAGCACGGTTGAGATAAAATAAGAATATGGTAAAAAGGCCAAAAATGTGGATTAAATGAGCTGAAATGACATGAGTTACACAAAAAGAGCCATATGATGACACTGCTGGAATTACTTCACTTATACCTTGCCTATAAGCAAAAAATCATGTGACAAAAATTATGGAAAATCAGCTTAAAGCACATAGGGTTGTGAAACAACTGCAAACCATATCAGTTACAGGAAAGATTCATGGATTTACAGCAAGTACCTCATCAGGCAGCAATTCTATTTAGATTTAAGAAAATAAAATGAGTACAAATATAAAATGCAATGAAACACACAAATGAATCCATGAGTGCTGCTATTTGCAACTCATTTTATTCACAACAACAGGAAATTATTTAAAGTGAAGAGCATTTACTAGGAAACAAAGGGACAAGACTAAGTTAAGGAATGGTCCATATTATCCTAGTCTTTTTGTGAATGCCCACTCTTGAAAAGCACCTCCAGACCTTTTGGGACACTTCCATGGAAAATCAGCACAGCTTTTGCTTCCTCTGTCCATTTGACAGCCAACATGGATTTTACTGGTCTACACAGTAAGAATGTAAATCTTACACAATTGCAACTTGAGCTTTTCAGAAGCTCACCCATTGCAAAAGCAGTTTTCCTTCTAAATTATTTCAATTGTATGCTCTCACTGTCCCTCCAAAATTCTCAGTTTCTTAAGGCCCTTTCAGCTCTGCATTTGGAACAGAGCTTACTGTAGGAGACTTCATCAGTCAGTTCAAACTCTTTCTGAACTCAGTTCTTGGACCAGACAATAAAAAAATCACAGTGTGTCCTTGTAAAGTTCTCTTGGGTAGGAACTAAAATTCTGGAACTTGTACAACACCCAATGTGCTTTCATGTACCTTTTCAGTGTTATACTTTGGCAAGGAGCTTCTGTTTTAATTGATGTAAGTAAACTCTGACTGTGTTTTGGGAAAGTGTAGTCAATGAATGAGTCTTGATAATTAAAAATCTGATAGCTACCTATAAGGAACATGGACACACAACGAAAATCTGTCTCACTCCAAGGAAGACCTAGTATAGCTCAAATTGAAGACTGTAAACTTTGTATTGTGAAATGAATTAGCATTGTAAATTATTTTGGCAGCAATACAGGCAATAGTATGTATGCTAAAAACAACTTTATTTTGCTCATATTTATAAGTATTTGCAATTTGAAGCTCTTGGAATTTTTTCTCTTTTTTTCTTTTTTTTTTTTTTCTAGAACATTTCACCCTTCCTATCTGAATAGTGAATTCTGATGGTTTCTCACCAATGCCTTGTCTGCCAGGCCTGTATACAGCAAACACATTCTTCATAATGATAGTTTTTATAATACAGATCTCCATGTCATTTTCTAATAATAAGTATTTTCTTCTGGATAACCATTAGAACATAAAAAAATGGTTAGGATACGTATGTAAGACAGGACAGGTTACAACATTTTCATAACAACAGGAAATATTGTGGGAAAAAATCATGTTCTTATTGCTAAGAAAAGCTAATTTTTTTGTGGGGGCATTGTATTTGGGAATTTCATCTAAACACTTTCTTAAAGCTAGAAACTTTGATTTACTTAGAAATGCAATTTGAGTCTGTCTGGTTGGGCCTCATGCTTTGCTACATTACCTTGATCTAGGATAAGCAGATTTTATCTTATAGTTAATTTCTGTCAATAAAAATACTGGATGGAGTTCATTTGACATCTTCAGCATGGCTGAGTGCATTTGAAAGAGCTCTGAGAAAGGCTCAATTTCTAATTTTGTTTCTAAAGACTTCAGTAAACCTCTACACATAAAAAATCCTGATCTTCTTTATTCCCAGTTCAGAAAAACATTAAATCACAGAAACAGAAAACCCACTTCTGAGATAAAAAGCCTAGAACTCACTATTACCTTGTCATTAGAACAATGAGACACAGAAATTATTTTTAAAAAGAAAAAGAAAAAAAAGGCAGAAAGAAAACAACAAAATCTTACCAATTACGTTCCTGTATATTCATCATTAGTCTCTCAAAAATATCAAAAGAAGAATTAAAGCAAAAAGCCTATTATTGGAAGAGATAAAGAAGTGAAAAGCTTTCACATTCAAGAGAAATATAATTTCTTTAATTGCTTTATAAGTTCATTTTTAAAATGAAAATTAGAAACTCTGAAATAAAACGATTCCCCAAAACGTGCTACCAGTAAACCCAAACAGTAAAGTCAGCTGTGTTGAAAGCCCTGAGATCGCAAGCGTCATCGCGCCTCTGGCCAGCGCATTGCCTTCCAAGAGCAGCAGCCATGAGCAAGCCAAGGGCAGCTGCTACAGTCCATGGATTCAGAGTTCACCAAGATCAGCCAGTGTGAATCCCAAAAACATTCTGTCCTGAGAGAGGTGATTGAAAACAATGCTCTAAAAATGCCCGATTCTATGTAAAAGCAGTGAATAAATTGTATTCATGCTGACTGAATGAACAGGCTTTCCAAGAAACCATTTGGATGGCCAGATTATCATTATAATGCAAGCCAAAATTAGGAACTAAAATACAGGAAAGTATAGGTTTATATTCCTGAAATTATATGTATAACATTTCAGGCAAAACATTCTTCAAGTAGTTAAAGGTTTAATAGAGATATATAAATAATATATCATGATATCCTGGTCTTTTCTGTAGTGACTACTCAAGTCTCCTGATGAAAGCTATTTAGAATTGAATATTTTTCTGTGCAAATTACTGCAAGAGCATGATTTAATGAGTATATTCAAATTATGTCTAACTCTTACAGCTTCTACTGAGTCAAAGTAATATTAGTAGTTACAGTTTTGCCTAATGGCAGTTGGATAAATCCCCCAATCAAGAGCCCAGAAGGTAGAATTGATTTTATTTGAATAAGCATACTGAAGGTAATACAGACAAAATCAGCAGCTCCTGAAAGAGTATTTTCTTTGCAGAATTTAATTGTGAATCATCACTTTCAACTTATTTTATTTGAGCTCAGAAACCTATGCTTTTGCAAATATAAATTCATTCACATTTTTTGTGTGTTGGGTGATGCTTACTAAATTATTTTACAATTTTTCTTTTTCTACACAAGAGTTTGAGATTTTTTTTAAAAAAAGTAAAATTAAAAACATCTGTTATTTTTCAGGAAAATCTCATTGTAATTTCCCATATGATTTCCATGTAATCTCATTCACCTCCAAGGACATTTTTAACTCTGTGTAATATCTGTCCTGGCCACATCAATGTTTGAGTTGCATTTTCTTTAATCCCTCTTATCCTCCTTCATTTACATTCTCATTGAATAAAAAAGTACTCCATAAACTTTGACACCACAGAAATCTGCAGATTTAAAGGTCTCCCTGAAATATTGTTTCTGAGATGAAAATAACTATCAACTGCAGCTGTAGCCAGATATCTTGGATGCTATTCCCTTCAGTGCTCTGGTTTAAACATATCATCAAACATCTACTCTTTGATGAAACATGAAATTGTTATGACATGAGATAAATCAAAAATAATCGTTCATCAATAGGTTTTAGCAAAATTATGCTGAAAGAAATTACAATTATTTTGGGTGTTAGACTTGATAAAAATACTGATTTAAAGTAGCTTTTTGTTTTGAGGCTATAAATTTATAATTGATTTCTGTCACAAATTTAGAAAGGCCATTGAAATCAACAAGCCTCTCAAACAAAGCTGTCCTTCCAACACGTTACATCTGAAGTGTTTTCCATGCTCACAGTATACAACAGCATATTCTGCTTGACAATAAAGTGAAAGTAAGTATAGAAACCAAGGCCACAAAGTTAAATGAAATCTTATTTTAGTGTCTGTGTCTGACATAATATTTTTAAGAATCTATAACAATAAATTTGTTTGCATATATGATTTCAGTGACATGGTGTCCTTATATTTTACCTCAGATGAGTTTTCTTCACCTTGTCAACTGTGTCTATTTTCTAAATTAAACAAAAGAATCTTGGCCCTCTGAGTGCCTGAACCCAGCCAATGTCCTCCTGGTTTAGGATCCAGTCCAGAACCTGTGAAGTATTGTAAATATGGCCATGAGATGCTAAGCTATTTCATATCAGAAGGATCTTTGTATCTGGAAGTGATTTGAGAGAATATGCCTGTCAAAATACAATTGGAGGAGCAACTACTTTCATATATGAACTCACTTCATTATCACTGAAATGGAACCACTCTTTCTTAAACTCACACTGTATGACAGGAAGTCCTCAAACACGTCAAAGCTTTCTATGACTTAAATATAAAGTCCACAACTTTACAGAAAAGTTACAATAAAAAGATTTTTTTTTCATATTACCAGATGGAGTAAATTTTACAAATATCTTTCTCTTTTTGATCACCTAAAATGTACCCCATTGCATGGTTTACGCTGGAGTAAGCAATTTAATCATTTTCCATTCCTTGTGTGGCCTGGTTAAAAAAGCTAAGCAGAAATTTTTCAGAAGCACAGTGCATAAAATTAAATGAAAGTTGTCTTTTAAGTATTTGAAAAAATCTAAAATTATATTTTCATAATTTACTGAAGGCATATTAGGTACCATAATCACTCTGCTTCAATTTCTCAGGTTTGGGGATATACTGGATAATCTCAAAGGTCAAAAATCTAATAACACTGTCATGTCAATATTACCTTTTCCGGTATGGAAATCCTTAAAAAATATCCATGACTTTTATCTTTTGAGGGATGAATCAGTAGAGAACAGCTATTTGCTTTTCATCCTAATACATAGACTAGAGGACCTCAAATCAAAGCACTCAGTTAAAGATTTGAAACAAGACATTGTGCATGCTAAAAGTTTGCATGGATCCCAAAATAATGAAACTGATTCATAGAACAAAGGTATATTGAACAATATTAAATATGATGTCAGGCTCAGAAAATCCCTGAGCTTGAAATGGTCAAAGGGTGGGAAAGTACCACGGGAAGATGACAGCATACATATCTCCAGTTCTTATATTGTTCCTTAGATGCCTGGTTTTGGCAGAGTCATAAAGGAGGCACTTGGGCACATGGTATAAGTTATGCAGGTACTGCTCACCACAAAACGAAACAAAACAAAAGCTTTAAACTGATACCTGACCTAGCACTGCAGGTAGGCCAGCAATACCTTTCCTCTGCAGCCTAGACCTGCAAGAACACCAAGGCCTCCAAGAAAACTTGGACCATGAAGAATTCATAGTTTGTGAGCCAGGAAAGCACCTTTTTTAAGCTGCTCCTCTACCTTAAGTCAGGATAAATTATACATCAACACATCTTTGTAAGGTAAATACAATAATCTTATCTTGCACTGTTTGTGCTAATTCTGTTTATCTCCTTCATTGCCTGCATATGAGCATATGCTTGAACCAGCTTTTTCTGAATTTTATTTACTGAACTGATATTCTAAAGGCAGAAACCCATTCATACTTTGTGCTCTCCACAGTAAGGAGAGAGAGGCACATCTGCAGGGTGATCCATCCCTTCTCACTTCTCAGCAGTGGCTTGTTGCTTACTCTGGATGCATTAGATACTGAATTTCTCTGTCCTTCTCACTCTTCTCTCCTGGACTTTAATATTAACTCAGTAGATCTTAGTGGATTGAAATATCCTTGTAATATGATCCTGTAAATATTATTTTTTCTTTTTTTCTCAAGGATATTAGGGCTGTGTGAAAAATCTAAACTCTGCCTGCCTTTTTATTCCTGACCATTTGCCTTTGACCCTCAGTTTTGACGGCTTTCTCAAATTCTCTCATATGGTCTTACTTGGTCCTACTGGATTGGGCCAAGATGGCCTTTCCTCCTCTGGAGGCTGTGAGGCTGAGAGCACAATCACAACTCCTGCAGAAAGCAGCAATCATTTGCCATTCCCATTGCACTCCATAAGCAGCGGCAAAACTGTCAATCTTGCAGCAGCCCCCTCACTGCTCTAAACCTGTTCAGTGCCAGGGCCTGGCCCATGCTCTCACAGGTGCATAGTTTCAGAGAAAGAAAAAGCCTCTTCCAGCTCCAGCTATACAGACAGACAATATTCTCAGTATTTCTGTTGCTGTTCATGCACCTTCCTTTTTTATTGTGCTTCATGTCCTTCTCCAGACTGAATTCCGGGTGGGCTTTGGCATTTCTCATCCTATCTCTAAATGTAAAGAGTGTCTGGGGGATCCCTTCCAGGTCTCACAGCTCTGCTTCCATCTCCTGTAGGCTTTCTTTCTATGTCCAAGTGTTTTCATGAGCACTTGTTTACTCACACTGGCCTCCAGCTACCTTTGCCTGACTCCCTCAGAGCCAGGTGAGCCTTTGTTGAGCTTGGAGGACGTGATTCTTGATAACCAAAAAGCTCCCCTGGACACCTGCTTTCTCCACAAATGTGTCCCAAGAGATTCTTCTAATCAGGTGCCCTGAACAAGCCAAAATGTTTTTTCCTGAAGTCCAGAGATTTGCTGTGCTACGGTTCTAAAGAGCACCTGACATGTAACTAAAGAATTGCCTTTGATTTCACTTCAATTAAAAGTGCCTAGGTTATGGTCTCTATGACTGCTTTGCACTGTGGACCAAAGTGTTGAAAGCATGCTCCCAATCTAGGCTGAAACAAGGACCCAAGACACAACTTGAAGAAAAGGATGAATCTGATTTTTTATCATTTGTTCAGGGAGGCCAATGAATGATATGAGCATTTTTTCTTTGGAGTGCTTCTACTCCTTTTTTTTTTTTTTTTTTTTTTTTTTTTTTTTTTTTTTTTTTTATTAAAAAAAAAAGGAAAA